>JAXBDA010003947.1:0-31539 GCA_036023075.1 Gaultheria prostrata | reverse complement strand
ATTACAAATAATGACTCCTTCCACTCTAATCCTATACAGACTCAATAGCCTATAAAAAATAATAAAATTACAACTCGATATAAAATATGTGTTTTGTCATACGGAATTGCCAAAACAAGAAAACTCCAGAATTTGGTCCTTACAAAACCAAAAAGTCCTTTAGCGAAACGGGGCCAAGTACCCCATTTAAGATTTCAAACCGTGGTATCAGACTACATATTTGTATCATATATCAATTGATATTCAAATCACGGTATCAGACTACATATTTGTACTATCATATATCGACCGATATTAAAATCGCGGTATTAGACTACATATTTGTATCATACATCGACGCATATCGGATATTATTGACAGAAACATTGTTGTATAACAGTGTCTCGATCCAAATCTCGTAATGTGATAACCGATAAGATTTTGAACACTAGACCCCAACAGCACCAATCGCTTATTTAGTCCTTCTCAGTTGTCCAACGGTCCCATCCAGCAAAAACATTGCGTTTTGGGACTGTAGTGCCGATCAGGCAGTACACCCTGTAGTGCTCCTCATCCGTTCGTTCATTGTTGGATTCAATCCAAGCTCGCGTAGATTAAATCCAAGCCGTACATTGCTGAAATAGACGATCGAATAGGAGCACTATAGAGTGTAGTGCTTGATTTGGGCCACTGCGCCTAGGTCCCGAATTCAGTATTGGGAGCTTGTAGCTTTGAATTATTAACACTTGATAACCATTTTTAAATAGGAAATGAAGCCAAATGATATATACTAGGTTGGTCTTTATTGCGGTACGGATAGCCGTATAGGACAGTAGTTATTAGGTTCGGTTTTGGTTTTGGTTTTGCCAATAACCGCACCGTTGCATAGCTAACACAACAGGACACTAACTTGCACAAGTGGGAAAAGGAATACTTTAAGAATGAGGTCAAGAAGACAGAATCCTGATTACACCCAACCATGTCTCTTTGTCAAAAAAGTGGAGGGCCTTCATGCAAAAAGAAAAGCAATGTAAAAATATAAAAGATTAGATTTTTTTACCCTAAAGCCGTTCTCACCAACTACACAACGACACCTCTCCAGTAAACCCACCAAGCCTTTTCTTTTCTTTTTTGGGGTTAGTCTCTTAGATTTGTCAAAATGGAAATAAAGTGTATACAAGATATAAGGAAAGAAACAAAAACAAAAGTTAAATTCTTTAATTTTACTGCTTTTCTGAGATTATTAATACTGGAAGAAGGTACAAAAGATGTTTGTAAAAGTACCTTATCTTTAATTTGATGATGGTATACAATAATACAAACATGATTTTCTCACAAATTTTGAAACAGAAGTAATGTCTTTACTATTTTTCCACCATGTGTTACATGGGTATATTTATTAGGAGTATGAAAATGCTACTGATGACACATTAATCTAAATGAGCTTTAAGCCATTTTGCAAAATATACTACATTGTACGTACTATGTAATGGGTCACTAATGTATCCAACCGCGGAGCTATGTAGGAGTTGGGTGGGAGACCAAGGCGTTTCGCTTCGCGTGTTTAAGTTTTCTTTTCTTTTTTTAACAAAAACAAATCCTATTCTACTAGTACTAATTTAGGATGAAGGGGATGAAGTTGGTGGGGTTTGAACCCTCCCTAGTGCAATGAGTATAGTGCGTCGATTACTTGGCAGTCGCTCAATTGGCCACATGTTTTAAGCGGAATAATGCTGAAACAAAACAAAAAATACTATGTTTTGAGATTTTAATAGTTAAAAATATTTTCTCCTCCTACTTCGGCCTCTCCTGAGTGAAAATTCTGACTCCGCCAATAAATGTGTCGTTAGAATGGTAATAATACCAATGTAACTAACTCGGCCTAAATGGGCCAAAATGCTGGACCAGGCCAGGATGCTAAGTCGCCCATATCCACGTACACAAACTTCACCCTTCTTTTGGATTACTGGCAGGGCCGGCCCAAGGGTTTCAAGTGCCTTAGACCTAGTCTAAAAATTGTGCCCTAAGAATTGAACACTTAAAAAATTTCCAGCAACAAGTATTAATAAAAAAGAGTACGCTGTCTGTAACCAAATATGTAGGAGTATATACTTAATATAACACTTATACAACAAATGAGCTACCTAGGTAGCCGAGCAGAAATGCTTAATTTTGTTATCCAATAGATACATGGTTCAAGTTCTAAGGTTTTTTCTAGGGCTGTTCAAAAAAACCGGTGAACTGTGAATCCGGTCCGGACACGGATTCAAAAAATAAAAAACCGTGACTCGCGGTCTGGACACGGATTATTATTTTGAAACCGTGGACTAACCAATCCGGACCGTGAGATTTTTATTATATTTTTAAAATAAATATATATGTGTAGATAAATAATTTTACCACTTTTATAAATATTGTCAATTTGATATTTTGATATGAAGGGTTATATTGTTATCTCCTAAAAAATCTATTAGGTAAATATTATATAGAAGTCTTCTACTATATATACTCGTTAGCTTGCATAATTCTAAACCTAATTTCACTAATCTATCTCCCTCCCTCCAGTTCAGTCATGCTCGTCCTCCTCTCTATCTCTCTCTCTCTCTCTCTCTCTCTCACACACACACACTTGGATCATGCATAGACAAAAGCTTTTGGAGTATTGAACGAGCGGCCATATTGTACATTTTCATTTTCAAAAAACCGTGAAGTGTTTGTTTCAATGTTGAGTCTGGTTTTTGAATGAATTGATGATTTTTATTTAGAATAAGTTGAAAATCCGTGGACAAATCCGTAACCGATCTGTGGCTTGCGGATTGGATTGGAACCGAACCGTGAGACTTTTGGATCGGACACAGATTCTATTTTAAAAAAATCGTGACTCGCGGATTAGGATTGGATTTATGCCAATCCAGACTGTGAGCACCCCTAGTTTTTTCTCTTCATAAGAATATTTTTTCTCCCTCACAAGCTTGTCTTAGGCTCCGAAAATCTCAGGGCCGACCCTATGAATAACCTGAGGTGCACCACAACTACAGACGTCCAAGGGCTTCCCGGCTTGCTATAGAGTGCCTTTCATAATTATCTGCTAATAATTAAGACTCAAATTTGATACTCCAGTTAAAACGTTCTAAGAAACCTACACAATTTCATAACCTCAACCATGAGTTGTACCTGTACTCAAGTACTTGGACAGTGAAATTGATGATTAGTCAAGATCTGCATAAGGCGGTGAGCAAGCCCTAACACTTAGACAATAAGTAACAAAATCAAATTGACCAATGGCCACATAAAGATACCTTATTAAGAGAGAGATGGAGAGAGATATCACTCGGACAAATACGTGATATTGGCACGGCTCAATCCAAAAACAGGACCCTTTCGCTTAGAGAAGTGCTTTCAAATTGAACCGCACCAATATCTCGAATTTTTAGTAACTCCGTAGGTATTGATCTATGGCTTTCTCTCTGTACCGATTCGCTCCCGTCTTGTACAATATTGTTCGCTTTTGTCGCCAAAACCCTCCTTGACTTTCCAGTAGGTCACCTATCCCTGATTGCTCTAGGACGAACACGCTTAACTGCAAATACGTCCGCATGGTTTTAAAAGGCTTTGTATAAGGTAAGGTCATAATCTATTATATATAATATCGAACTTTGCATTCACCAAAATGGGTTGTAATATTCTTAGTACAGATATTAGGGAAGAGAGAGAGAGAGAGAGAGAGAGAGAGAGAGAGAGAGAGAATCTGATAATATTCATGTAGAGAGGTTTTGAGGATACGCAGAAGAAGGAACAGGCGGGGTGGAGAAGATGGCATGGGGTTGTTGCAGTGAAGAACATGTCCTCTGAGATTCTCCTCTATTTCTGTCCATTTAAGAGAGAGAGAGAGAGAGATTTTATTAAAGGCGGCATTGAATTCAACCAACAACCCAAGAACAAAAGGAAGGTTGGTATTTCAAAAAGCTTACCGATGAAAAAGCATACCAAAGCAAACCTGGAGTCTTCAGTATTGCATTTATTAGGTTTGGAAAAAAGAGCATGTCAATAAATACTGTGACACCTGCGTTTGAATTTCAAACAAGAGAAAAAAAAAAGTCTCTTATGTTCGGTTTCTTGAATTTCGGGGAATGGAAGTATGGCATATGATCTACGTAACAAACTTTGAAAGCAAGACAGGTTTCAAAGAGAAAAACTTGGGAGAAAATAGAGTATGGCGCCTTCCGTGGTATCCGTAATGCCTCATCATAGCCGTCCAAAAATGTTTTGGATGGTCCGCATTTTAAATATACTCTTATCTATCATGGTCGTCCAAAAGTATTTTGAATGGTCCGGATTTTAAATATACTCTTACTTGGTAACAGTATATTTAAAATTCACTACAACAAGAACTACCTATGGCAATGAATGAAATTTGGCGAGGAAATTTGCCAAATGGGTCATTATGGCGAGGAAATCGATTTCGTCGGCAAATGGGACTCTTTAGGGAGGAAATTAGATTTCGTCGCCAAATAGGTATCCTTTGGCGAGGAAATCCATACTTTCGTCACCAAAAGGTATTCTATGTCGACGAAATTATCTTTCTTCGCCAACAAGCTAAGATTTGGAGAGGAAATAAACATTTCATCGCAAAAGAGCAGCTTTTCGGGAGGAAAATCATATTTCATCGCCAAAAGGTACCTGTTGGCGATAAAATTTGTATTTCCTTGCCACTTCTAATAATTAAATAAAAGATTGGTGCTATTTTAAAATAAAGTATACATCTATATCTATATATTATACATAGAATACTTATAAATTATTTAAAAAATGCTAATGTTTTAATTTTAATTTTTTTTTTTGCAAAAGCAAAAGAAACTCATTAATCTTTGAAAAGAAAACAAATTAAGATCAACGGGAACAAGGGCACACCAGCAAAAAGCCACCCAAGACCTAGGAACATAGAAGGCAAGACGCCAACCAAAGAAAAAGAAAAAAAGCCTAAAGCAGAACAGCCAAGCGCCAAAGAGCCACAGACTGTAGGAAACACAACCAAGATCGATCGAAGCAAAACCAAAGACACTCAGCTAAAAGAAACAAAAAGATCACAAGCCCAAGCAAGAAACAACACCCTCGCCTCTGAGCTGAAAAATAGCCTCAAACACTGAGCTGAACAAAAACAAATCACTAGCAAAAGCCCAAGCCACAAAATTATAAAAGATATAGAGACTCATAAAAAGTTTATAGAAAATATTAAATTATGAAAAATAAAAAACTTCAGTAAAAAACAAATAACATTAAAAGATTTAAGAAACAAGTTTAAAGAAACACTACAAAGTGTCTAAAATTAAAGAGAAAGATTACAGAAAAAAATTTAAGAGAGGTGAAAAGAACAACAAAAGGTTTATATATTAAAAGTTGTAGTGCTTTGCATTGAAAAAGAAGTTGGTGTGGTGGATGGGTCACATGTTGTTATAGAGGAGGTCATCGGTTTGAGTTCCAACGGAAGCGGAGAAGCTGGGATTGAATTCACGTTCTTTTTTTAGTTTCAGGAGTATTTAGCGAGGAAAAACTTCATCGCCAATTGTTCAGAATAGGCGAGGAAATATTTCCTAGCCAATTGTTCGGAATATGCGAGAAAAAAATTCCCAATTGTTCGGAATATGCGAGAAAAAAATTCATCACCAGCCAATACCTTTTGCAATAACGAATAGGTGAGGAAAACTGGCGAAATTTTTTTTCCTCACCAATTCCTTTAGCGAGGAAATCAGGTGCTTTGGCGAGGAAACTAAGTCCTCACTATAGCACTTTTTTGGTGTAGTGATTCAATAAGAGTTTACTTAAATTCAGACCGTCCAAAAGTGTTTTGGACGATTGACATGCGCGCTAGGTATCGCCACGGGGTACGTACCAAGCCGGCACCCAAGCTATTCTCAATTTCAAGGAAAGTTTTCTAATAGAATGAGAACGTCACGTCACGTAACCATGGAGATCCATGTGGGTGTGCCCAATCAATCACTACAAGAAAAAATACCATTCCCAAGCCAAAGAGACCTTTTAGTCAGCAAAAGCTTTTCCTGACCAAATTTGTAGTTCGCCATTTTGATCGAGTAATGATTGTCTAAGAAAATGTATTTGCCGACTAAAAAATATTTAGTCGGCTAAGGTACAGCTTTTGGTGACTACTTTTCCCGACCAAAAACGTAGTTGGCATTTCTTTTTTAGTCGGGAATGCCTGGACAATCGACGACTAGACGTTTATCGAGGAATGTATGGACTATCGGTGACTAAATTGCTAGTCAAGGAATGTGTTCACTACTTCACTATCACCAACTAGATCTTTAGTCGGTAGTTGTCTACATCGGTGTTTAAATTCAGAATTGACTACAAAAATTTTCCGCATTTTAATTTCCTACTAACCTACTGTAATGAATAGTAAATAAATAAATTCAAACTTTTATACATAGAGGTGTCCACTAAATACTTACAAAACAACATTATCTAAGTTCGTAAAGCGCAAAATAACAACACGTCTACCAGTAACAAGGAAAAAAAATATCCAACCTCGGTAATAAAATGTATCCAATGGGGTGATATACAGATATAAACGAACAAAATATGAAAAGCCAAAAAGACAAAAGAATGAAGTATGGGATCTACATGCAGAAACCTCTTAATGTAATTTATTGAGTCACCGTAAATCATTAAATCATGTTTTTTTTTTCTTTTTTGACTAGGTTTTGTACTTAGTTAATTAACAACTTCTTCCCAATTTCTTTCGCTCTAAAGAAATACTATATTCTATTTGATATTGACGATTTGTCTCAGTCTTTGTATACTTTATTTAATTTCTTATTTTGTTCGAATTTGAAAATTTCCATTAGGTGTATTCTTTCCTCGATCTTGATCAATTAATAGAAAAAAAAAATCACATATAAACTAACTTACTCTTTTTTTTCTTTTATATCTCCAGTAATGTTT
Organism: Gaultheria prostrata; assembly: GCA_036023075.1. Taxonomy (NCBI): domain Eukaryota; kingdom Viridiplantae; phylum Streptophyta; class Magnoliopsida; order Ericales; family Ericaceae; genus Gaultheria; species Gaultheria prostrata. The sequence goes on along the minus strand of JAXBDA010003947.1, from coordinate 24,600 downwards.
ATTCGATTTTGAATAATATTTTCATTGGGAATTTAACATATCTATCTATTGAGTCAGATAATCTATTTTTGGTGTATTTCTTTATGGCCATCAGATTATAATCATTATTATTCTTATAAGGGGATGGTTATAAGATATATGGTGGATCATGCACTTGTCTCTTTTCTGTATATTTTATCCGGTTCCGTTATAGGGGCAGTCTTTACGCAACTGATCAAAATATGTAGATATATCCCTTCAAGAAAAATAGGTTATCGAAAGGATCTCGAAGACCGAGGAAAGCACGAAAGTCAGAATATTTTAGAAAATTGATTTCTAACTCCTAAGTATATAACCGCATGGATAAACTCACACTAACCTGTCAATTTGAAATCCAAATTCAAGATTTTCCTTGGAAAGTTTAAACAATATAATGAAACTAACATCATTTATTTTATTATTTTTTTAGTTCAATCCGTGCATTGCCAGAAGAACTATCTTTTTTTTATATGTATATTTTATTAATCTAGATTCTCATACTCATAAGCCGACCAACCATTACTCTTCGTCTTCATCATCTTATTCACCCTCTTCATTTGGAAAATCCTCAAAATCGCTATTTACATAATCCGACCAGCCATTATTTTTTTCTTTACCTATATCCTTATCCTTATCTAAATGAGACTATAGATAACCCCTAGAACTCTTATCTACATAATCCATAAAATCTATATCCCACTCTTTTGCGATGTGGTTCTTCTTCTTTTTTGAATTTTTTTTAATCGGTATAAGCTTTGATATCATCAACTCGATGACTTTTTTTTTATATATATCATTACGCGATGATCCAGGTAATCCATAGAAATCTCCATTGGATTTAAAAGCATTAAATCATGTTTTGTTTCTTTTCTTTTTGACTAGTTATATAGTTTGTCTCTTTGAAATTCTTTTTAGGAAATTTTAATTAGACATCCTGCATCAAAATTATCATTATGATTCCATCCTATGAGGTTTGAATCTTTATGATTCCATCCTGTAATATGTGGTTCGGACGATTTTGCCCTTATTTAGTTTTTTAGTAGTATATATTTGGTACTAATAATATATTCTAATTTTAACTAATTAGAGCAAAAAATTCGGACAATCCATCCTGTTTCCCATCCTATTTTCCTTAATTATAGCAAAGCGGTTATATATCTTCCTATTTCAATGGGATTATTTTCCTTAATTACGGAATCAATCCCTTCCTCTTTCAATGGGATTTGTTTGTGCAAAACCAATCACTTCCTATTTCAATGGGAATTGTTTGTGCAAAACCATCTTTGGAAAATCACAGATGAAACTGTAAATCAAATCACGAACCCCTCCATCGATTGCTGCCACCTCCCACCGCCGTACGTCAATTGTTGCCACCACCCAACGATTGAACCCCTCCGTCAATCTTGTTGTCGTCAGCCCCTCTCCGGCGATCTCATCGATGTTCGCATTCTCGTTGTTGTTTCCTCTCCCAACGGCCAAACCCCCTCTGCCGATCTTGTCGTCGCCAGCCTCTCTCCAGCGATTGGCGTTTTCGTTGTTGTTTCTTCTCGGCGTCGGCCTCTTAGTCTGCATGACGGCGGCCGCAAAAAGCCATCCTCGGCAGTGAAGAATCTTCTTCGCTATCTTCTTAAATGATGGATTTTTTATAAATGTTTTTTTGCAGAGATGTTTGCTAACTGGATCTGAAATCTCTTGCTTTATACGTGAATTAAAGTCAACCATAGTTTTTGGGTATTTCACTGAAGATTTTGATTGGTGTATTTATATGTACAAGTATATAATTAAGAGTGGGTTTCTGTATAATCAAATCTTTGGGTTTCCATGTTCACCGATCACTCCGTTCCTTTCGGATTTTGAAAATCCAAGTAAAAAAAAAACTAAATGGTGAATCTAGACTAAATTGTAAAACAATAAACCATGTTCATATGCCCTTTAAAAGATGATTATTTCATACAGTGAATATAATTTATTGATTTACCATTTGGGTGATTTGATACAGTAAAAGTGGTAAATCGATAAACCATTTTCACTGTATGAAATAAACGACACGTGAACATGGTTTGTTTATTTTCATATAGGGTGATTTTATACAATAAAAGATGGTTTATTGGTTTATCACTTCGGTGATTCGACAAAGTAAACATTATAAATCAACCCATGATTCAACCATGTTTTTAATGTGATTTTATGGTGCATTAATCAACCATGTTTTCCATTAATGTTTTTCATGTGATTTTATGAGACTTTTATGTTTGGACTACATATGCCCATTTTTTATGGTTCATTAATGTATCATGTTTCTGGTCAAAAAAAATCATGAAATGTTCTTCATGGTACCGAAATCTATCATGGTAAAAAACATGGTGTATTACGATTGCATGAAATCAATTTCTCATGACTCGTGTTTTTAGAACAAAATATCAAGATTAATATTTTTTTAAAATTTTTTTTGAGATTTTAGGTGTGAGAAGATTAGGAGATATTGAGAATTATAAGATTAGGAAAGAGAGATTTTTCGAGACAGAGAGAAAGAGAGAGATTGAGATAAATTAGGAAAGATTGGGAGAGAGAAATATTAGGAAATTAGGAGAGAGAAATATTAGGAAAATCATGAGAGAAATATTAGAAAAATTAGGAGAGAGAAAGGGTAGGATATCTAATTAACTCTCCCTTTTCTTTAAGAAAAGAAATCTCCCTGACTAAAAATATGGTCAAAGCAGGATTCAAGAAGCGAAGTGTGGGATGACCATGTTCACGTTAGTGTTAATGTTTTTTCCATTTCCAAACTTGAAAATTTCAAAGTTAGATTTTTTTATAATACAATGTCAATATTTTTTCTGGTATATGTAGGGCAATCCACGAGTTCTGAACATGAAGCACATATGTGGTTTCCACATTAATAGTAATGCTACGTACACACCACACCCTCCCACACCCTGCACACGTGGCACACTCCCATTGGTCCGCCTCCCCCCTCCCCTTCTCTCTCTCTCTCTCTCTCTCTCTCTCTCTCGCACACACACATTTATAACATACCTTTTTAAATCCCCCTACCCACCCCCATTTTTTTCACCTTTTTATTTTTTAAAAATTAAAATGTTTATAACTTTTATTTTTTATATCCAACATTGAAAAATATATATATTTAAAATCTACTCGACGATATCTATCAAACAAGACCAATATTGAATATGTAATTATTTAATATGGTATTTTTTTAACGGTCTGACACTTACAAGTGAGGGTAGTACTAACAAACCCATAAAATATTTCTATCGATTTTCGGTATCCGATTGAGCTGATTTTTATAGAAACCTATTTTTTTTAATATTTTAAACGTCCATGTAAAAAATCAGTTCAATTGGTGTAACACACAAATTCGTGTCCTGCAATAAAGACAAGAAAATGATGCACAAAATAATAATTTTTATTAATTTGAATTTAATGCGGGTACAATCCTCTAATGGATGCTCTTTTACAAGAAAAGAACAAAATAAAATCCTCTGATTCGATCTCCGGTACGTTCCAACGGCTTGAATGCTTGTTGTTGAATCGCACAAACGGTAACTTTATTTGAATCTTCAAGTTGAATGAACTGAAGAACAAAGTTTGAAGAAGGCTTTGATTTGTTGAATGATTTGAGTTGTTGAATGATGAACTTGTGAAGAAATCGGCACGTTGTTCTTGGTGCTTGATGATTCTTTGCAAATTGTTGTTGTTGGATGATGAGCTTGTGAAGAAATCGGCACGTTGTTCTTGGTGCTTGATGATTCTTTGCAAGTTGTTGTTACTGAATGATGAACTTATGAAGAATTCGGCACGCTGTTTTTGGTGCTTGATGATCCTTTGCAAGTTGTTGAGGAATTGCTTGAATTCTTGAAGAATGCTTCAGAGCTCTGGTTGAATGCCAAGCGAAAACTTCTCTTTCTCTTCTTCATATGAGCCTCTATTTATAGAATCAAGGAGAGGGGTTTAAGTTTGGAAAGATCCATGATTGATTATCAATCAGAATAATTTGATTTGATTTAACTTCCAATAAAGAAGATTTAATTTCATTTTACTTCCAATCAGGAAGATTTAATTTATTTCCTAAAAAAGAAGATTTTGACTTCCTTTTTTATTTAGGAAAATTAAATTAACCCAAAAAGAGAAATAATATATTTATTATTTGACTCTCTTTTTTAGAGTTTTCCTTAATGGGCTTGCACATTTGGGCTAGCCCAATTTCTTGAACCATTTGGCTAATTTAAATTAGCCCACCTTATTTTGGTCTTCACGGTATCTTAAATGGATTGAGCCCAGAAATTTGACAGACCCAATACTCATTTGAAAGTGTTGACCAAGGTTTGACTTTTAATTAATCAAGATAATTTATTTATCTCAATTAATCGGACAGTGATTAAGCCATGCCGAAATTTTAGTGTCTACAATTGGATATCAATAGAGTATATTTTTTAACGACCTGACACTTACAAATAAAGGATAATGTTCAGGAGGGAAAAAAAAAAGGGGTGAAGGGAAGATATGGGAAAGTTGTTTGGAAAATAATGATTTAAGAAGCAGTAGTGCTTTAGTCACTAAGCGTTTTAATAGGGTATGCTTTTCCTAACATTACCCCTTATTTGTATGTGTCAGGTCGTTAAAAAATATACCCTATTAATATCCAATTGAGCTGATTTTTTTACATGGATGTTTAAAATATTAAAAAACAGGTCTTTATAAAAATCAGCTCAATCGGATACCGAAACCCGATAGAAATATTTTGTGGGTTTGTTAGTACTACCCTCACTTGTAAGTGTCCAACCGTTAAAAAAACACCATATTGAATAATTACATATTCAATATTGGTCTTATTTGATAGATATCGTCGAGTAGATTTTAAATATGTATATTTTTTCAATGTTGGATATAAAAAATAAAAGTTATAAACATTTTAATTTTTAAAAAATAAAAAAGTGAAAAAAGTGGGGGTGGGTAGGGGGATTTCAAAAAAGTATGTTATTATAAATGTGTGTGTGTGTGTGTGTGTGTGTGTGTGTGAGAGAGAGAGAGAGAGAGAGAGACGGACAGAAGGGGAGGGGGGAGGCGGACCAATGGGAGTGTGCCACGTATGCAGGGTGTGGGAGGGTGTTAGAGGGTGGGGTGTGTACGTAGCATTTGTTTATAACACAATGTCAATATTTTTTCTGGTATATGTAGGGCTATCCACGAGTTTTGAACATGAAGCACATATGTGGTTTCCACATTATGAGGGATAGTGCAACATCTTCGGGAAACTGGAGTTGATTGTCGCATAACTTTTCCTAAATAAGTTTATGGAAGTCCATAATTTGTGGTATTGTATAGATGAAATTTCTAAAAAAAAAAATTCCATTTTCTACTTAATTTTTATTTGAGTTGCATGAAATTACATTTTTTATTGAAATTTAATTTGTAGCAATATGTCAAATTTTAACTATCATCTTTAATTTTGGTGCAAAATGCTTTTAATAGCTACAAAATAAATAATAATAGCATTAAAAACAACTTGGGCAATAAAAGGGCTTCTAAGGACAAGCAAGTAAATTTGACACTTTTTTTTTTATCTACCTAGTTACTCCACATACATAAACTTGGGCAATAAAAGGGCTTCTAAGGACAAGCAAGTACATTTGACACTTTTCATTTTTATCTGCCTAATTAGCAAGTGGTGGCTAGCTCTGCTCATGCGACAGAGCTCTTGAATATCTCACACTGCATTCCGGGATCATATCCTCCTCCCCATGTAATAGATTAGGAATGATGAATGACATAAAAAAAAACCAAGAATTATATTGTTGTCCCTGCTATCATATTTTCTTCTTCAAGACTCTTAAGGTTGTGTTTGGTTTGGGTTTTGAGTTTTGTAATGATTAGATGGAGAAATAGGGATTAGAATTAAAAAATAGGTATTAATGATTTGAGAGAGATAGAGAGAAAAATGTAAATAATATTTAAAAAGAGGGGTAATAATTGGATAATAATTGAGAAAACCGGTTCTTGAGAACCAAAACGAACAAACATAAATCAACAAATAGGGTAGAAACTGACGTGGTACTTTTCAATACATTCGGGTCATCCAAAAGTGTGTTAGACGGTCCGAATTAGAACATTCTCTCACCTCGTTCTCTCTCCTCTCTCCTTTTCCTCTTTCCTTTTTCTCTCTCCAAATACGAACAATCCAAAAATATTTTGGACGGCTCATATGTGCCGAAGGTACCACGTAGTACCCATATTTGTACCCTAGTTTTTCTCCGTTTTGTAGGCTAAACCACCACCTGAACGTCGTCGTACAAAGCTGACCCCTCTTCTCCCTCCCCCGTTATCTTCGTAATCAAATTCAAACCGATCGCATTGGAAGACTTTCCTTGTAGATTAGGGCAACCCAAACTTTCTCTATTCGATTTCGTATTGGTATCATTCATTTACCCAAATCTTTCAGTTTCGCTATCTAAGCACACCTCCTTCCCCTATTAAAACACTAATCTTGCCAATCACTCCAATTATTCTCTCTCTCTCTCTCTCTCTCTCTCTCTCTCTTGATTATAACAGCTGACTTCGGATCAATCAGTCACAATCTGCACAACCCATTTCGTTTCGTCTTCGGTAATTCTTACGAACTACTACTCCTATACTATTCTGGAAAGAAACCCTTTTGCGATTCTTATTCAATTTTATGTCTTAATTCTCTAATTGAGAGAAACCCTTTTGCGATTAGTCCACAATCTTCAAAACCCAATTCTCAAAATTTGATCTTTCTTCACGTCTTCGGTAATTCTTTGTGTTCTCTAACGAAACCCTTTTGCTATTTTTTGTTTTGTCGTGTAGATACGTATACATAGTACTGTACGTATTGATGTATAAATAGAGTTTACGAATGCGTGTAAATTTTCGCGAGATGGATTTTAAGAAAGAAATAAATTTTCTTTCTTGATTTTCTCATATGTTCATATGTATGCATACATGTATTATGGATGGGTGTACGTATGCGTGTATATATGATTTGGATGTGTGGTTACGTTCTGGTGAAACGTGTTTTGTGGGATGTAATCATGTTTTGTTGTTTGAATTTCGTAGAGGGCAATCGAAGTAGCGTGAGTGTTGCCATGGCCAAAAGCTCTTTCAAGCAAGAACACACGTTGGGTATGATTTTTTTTTTTCTCTGTCTTTCTCCCTGTTTCTTTCTAATGCGTGCATATGTTTTTGTTTATGTCGTGTTCCTGATTACCCATGTCTTTATTGTTGATTTTGTTAAGATAAAGATTTTGGAATCATTAGATTGTCTACTTGGTCCATGATTCTTGACACTGGATAGATATGTGCAAAAGGTTTAAGAATTTGTTGAGGTTTAGGATTTTCGTACTTTGGTTTAGAGAACGGGTAACGATTTGGAGTAATAGTTTTCTGTAATTAGGTTTGATTGAAAAAAAATGCCCCATCTATTGTGTCAATTATGATTGGGCAGCTTATGCAATATCTATTCGGGTTCTGTTATCGGTGTACGCTATGAAATTCTGGATGTACGAATTTGCACAGTGAATATAGAATTTCTGTCTGGTTTGGTATTTGGGCTATAGTCATGCCAGGAGATGCGGTCAAACATTATGGTTCCCTTAGGTTCAACGAGTAGAAGTTACAAGTAAGAGAGGCACTCCATGCGTCAAGCTTTATGGAATTGTGAAAGGAACACTTATCTTTTTGTACAATTATTGAATTCACGTTCACGAGATAATGATTTTATCTTATATCAGTTACACGTATCTATGTAGGCCGTGCTTGTGCAAATCCATATTTGATGGAACTCTTAAAAGTCATAATAGAGGAGGCTGTGTTAGCGTAGTAGCGTCTTGCTGGAATGCATGCTTACATGGAGTATAAACCTATTTTTGGTGGAATCAAACAATTGTAATGGGGATTAGATGATAATTGCCCCCTTGGCTCAGTTGTGTTTCTAATGTGCTAGACATATGATAATCTGCTCTTTTCTGGACATAAAAGAATAGATATGTACTTGCTTAGAAGTATTGATGTTCTCTACTATTGACTATAGAAATTTGGAAAACTAGATTCCGAGGCGATCATATAACTGCCTCTACTATTTGCAGTCCCAATAGGATATTTCCTCAGGTTATTTGCACGCTTTATGATGTCTTTGATTTGATTGGAAAGAGTAAAACCACAGCATATTCTCAGGTTTGAGTGCGGGTATTTTAACAAATGTTGGATCCATTTAGTTCTCACGTCCAAGGGAACCATATAGCTTTCATGTTTCTGCTGTCCATGTTTACAATCTAAGATATAGCATGTTATGCCCACAGAAATTTTTTGTAGCTATGCGGTAAACTCAACTATTTAAACATACTTTGCTGTTGCGTGTCCAACTAGACATGGATTACACATATCCCATACCCTTATCCAAGTGTCGAAGGTCTGATATGATTCGCAGATACTTCATTATTTATCAAAGTCTGTGTTTTACAAAGGTCTAATTTTTATTGTTTATTTGTTGTTACGAACTTTTTTTACATGTCAGAGAGGAGGCAGGCTGAGTCTGGTCGCATCAGAGAGAAGTATCCTGATAGAATACCAGTATGATTTCTTGTTTTATTTGGAAATTGTAGTAGTGACAACTGCTTCGGTTTTTCTCTGACAATTGAGTTTCTCCCATTTAGGTAATTGTGGAGAAGGCTGAAAGGAGTGACATTCCTGACATTGACAAGAAAAAGTATGTTCCAAGATCTCCTAGTTTCTAATTCTTTGGTTTTGCCGTGTATATTGTCCTAAATCATCTTTGCATTTCTTTGGGGTCTACATATGGGATACTGATGTTGCCTTTTTATATATTGGTATGGAACGTGCTGTGGAAAGTCCGTTCAATATTAGGTGATATTGTGTTAATATCCCTTTTTGTCACTGACTATGTTACCAAACACTAGGAATTTCATTTGATATGGGTAGTGTCTTATTGGCATATGATACAGCGCCATATTTTCTCCCTTTTCTTACTACATCTTTGTTGATTTGTTAATCAGATGATGTCACAATAATTACAACATAAAACTATTTGAGCAGATACTGAGACACTGGTGCACTGGTCTTGCTTTAAACTCGAACCTGTCATTGGTTCTACATTTCTTGGTTGCATATTCTAGCTCTTTGGTCTCTTCTAGGATTTGATGATTGTGGGTCTATTAGCTTTGTGCAGAACCATGTTTGACTAATTTGACCTTGATTTTTCCACTTATTAAGACCCTGTTCAATACCCCAGCAAACAAAGGAAAGCGTTGCAAAAATAATCTATATTTTTTTAGGTGTTGAGCTCTCTAGAAAATAGAATGCCCGCGTATTCAACTTCTCCACGGCGATGCACTTTCCTAAAAACTTGTCGAACAAGAATCACATGATTTCGCATTGCAGGAATCTCAAAAACTGGGGCCAATTTGAAAATGGTACCACCAAGTTCTACCACTCCCCTTGTCTTGCATATGGGCTACTCCATTTTTCTCACGTATGCACGTGTAGATGTAACTGCTTCTCAAAATTCCAGTAATTCAGAAGATTAAAGAGCATACCAACTTATTTCCAGCTTGGAATGGTGAAAGGATTAGTTCGTTTCTTTCTTCCATAAAGTTTGTGGTGGACTTGTCCTTGGCATTTCTTTCCGGCCCTTTTTTATGCCCTCTCTATAGGGGGGCTTAGACTATGAATCCCGTGGGTCCAATAATCCACCGTTTGGTTGCATTTTCTGACGAATGGTTTAAGAGTCCGCCGAAAGGGGGGTGGGGGTTAAGGAAAGGCATGAGGGGCTAGGTTTCATAGCACATTGTGAACGCCATTTACCATGAGTATTTTGTTGCGCCCACTTGTCCTTGACATGGCAATTTGATGATTTTGATATTTAATAAAGTATCCGCTCCTGACACCGTACCTGAGGGTATATTACATAGATTCTCGCAAATGCGTCTTTTGTACTGCTTTATTAGTGTTGTTTACTTGTATTTTTGCTGTTGTTCAAATATATACGGCCAGTTGATTTCATACTTTGGTGTTTGATGGAGACTTCTTTATCCTTTCCCGTTGGGTCTATCTGTTGGAATTAGTTTGAGAGTTCAAGTGTTACATATTTGTCTCCCTTTTGTCATGAATGCAGATATCTTGTCCCTGCTGATTTGACCATTGGGCAGTTTGTTTACGTTGTTCGGAAAAGGATTAATCTCACTGCTGAAAAGGCTATTTTTGTCTTTGTCAAAAACATACTACCTCCCACTGGTGAGTTGCCACTTTTTGCCTTTCAAAATCTTGTTTATAGACAGTAAGAAGGTAGTTTTTGTAATGTTTCCTTCTGTTGCTGCAGCTGCCTTGATGTCTGCAATTTACGAGGAACACAAGGACGAAGATGGGTTCCTCTACCTGACTTACAGCGGCGAAAACACATTTGGGTCCTTTTGAACCCAGAAATGCCAATCTATGTGGATAAAACTCCTTTAAGTGTAAATTCTCGAAGTCTATTAACTTAACCTCCCTTTGTCAGGCAGTTTATCCCACTCGTGATCTGGCTGAATTGTGTTTGATATTTAACGAAATACCGTCTATATTACAGAGTTTATATTTGAATCGATGAAATTCGTTATCTACTTGTAAATTCCCAGTTTCTTTCATGTTTCTTGGTGTTGAAGTTGTTTGATCTCAATTTGTTGGTGCAATTGGTTTTCTGTTGTTGTCAGGTTCTTTGGTTATCAAGTTGCTTATTCCAACATCATCTGTTTGAGTGTGATAAATGTTGGAATTGGTTCTTTTTTTTAGTTGGAAGGAAAAACGATTCCGTACGTTATTCTTCGGGTGGGACTATTGGTAAAATCTTCTTTTTTTTTCCAAAACCAAAGAAAAATAAGTTGATTTGTTGGATAATTTGTGCAATGTGTTTTCAAGTATTTTATCCCACTTTAAGCTTTTTCTTGTTTTTAATGTAACTCGTTCCGAACTGATTTCGATAGCAGTTTTTCTCAATGAGTAAAGACTGAGTGTACTTTCATTTCCTTCATTTGCAACTGTTCTTTTGGGAAAGATTTACTGAAATCTTAGCTTCGGCCCCGATATTACTGCTGTGGGGACTCTTGCAGATACTCTTGGATCCCAGGCAGATGTGTGAAGTAACTTGCAAGTATTTGGTGTTCCAAATGAGAATTCACTGAGATATCCCTATTTGACAATCAAATGCACAGCCAAACACAGTACAAGTAATGACGACATACAACGGATCATTCGAAGCAATCGACTAAGTAACATCTAGGAAAAACAAAATAATCCAACGGAAAATCAGATTACCATTTTCTCTTTCAAACCACATATTTCACACAGAAAAACAAGAAGAAGAATTTGTGCTATTCATTGCTGGAAGATTATTTCTTTTGGCATTTGTTCTTGATCCAGTTGAAGCCCGTTGTAGTCCCGCTCTTGACCTTCTGTGTCCCGCTCTTGACCTTCTGTGCTCCGACCATGGTCCCGATCTTGACCTTCTGTGCTCCGGCCATGGCTACTGATTTGGCCTTAGTCAGTCGAGCGGAAGTGCCGGTCGCCTCCTTGTTACTTCCACCCACTTTCTCTGTCCTTCCATCGCCGTCATCTCCCATTGCGCCAATGCCACCTTTGCCCCATTGATCCGCCCAGCTTGGTGGTTCACTACCCATTTTTTCCTAGGCTCTGTTTGTTTCACCCGAAAAATATGCGAAAATTATTAGTTTCTGGAAAAGTAAGAAAATTTGGTTAAAACATTGTAAATCTTAGAGGAAAAATATCCCAACTTCGCCAATTCATGCTATAAAAAAGCACCTAAAACTTTTCATCTTCTGTGACATTTATAATTTCTAAAGTTTTTCTCGAATTTTTTTTGAAACTAGTAATAGTGCACGTGCGCACGTGAAGGGATCCGGGGTGGGTGTTGTGCGGTAGATGTTGTGCGCCAAAGCAACGTTGTTTTGCTTGATTTTTTGGCACACCTCTGAAGCTTCCAAGAACCTTGTTTGAAGGAAGAAAAAAAAAAAACCAATACAAAGTGTCTAAACTCAATGTGTTTAAACCCTAAACCTAAAGTGTCAGCGTAAATCCAAGTATCTAAACCCACTATACCCTACCTAAAGAGCCTAAATCATCTAAAATTGAATCCCAAAATTAACTCTCCAAACAGGGTCATTGGAAACTTTGGAGATGTACCAAGAAAATGAGCAAAATGACGTAAGTTTGCCGCAAGACACCCACCCCGGATTCCACGTGAAGATCGCCAAAATTTTATTATTCTATGAAACAAGCAGAGATTTGCTCTTTATTTGATCTAGTGAATCAAATTAGGGGGCATAAAATCTTTTTGAAAAAATTTTCATTAAACCCAATTGGAGGCATAAATCCAACATGGTGATTCCATGAAATCTCTAATTAATTGCAATGGAATTACTGGGAAATTTTGTTTTGATTTCTATTTTTCCCAGAAATCAGCAGGTTACAAAAGAAGGCTCATATGTAATTTTTTGTTTCCAACTCAATTGGATTACTGGATTATATTGTTACCTAATTCAAATGGTTGAACAGAGAATTAATCCAAGTCTCCGATGTTTAAAGCAGAAAAAGGAATCAGACACAGAAAATGAAATCAGAATTCTGGATCCTAAGCACCCAGAAATTAGAGAAGATCAAAACCTCTAAAACAGGAGAGAGAGAGAGAGAGAGAGAGAACCTGGTAAGTACTGGACGGGAAATTCTAGTTGAAGGAGAGCTGTATTTGGCCCTCTTGACTTGATCAAGAAACTTATAACAAGAAAAGGGAAATGATTTTCACACCTTCCTTTTATCCCCACACATTCCCTTTTTGTCTTTATTCAATCTGAAATTACCAAATTGCCCTTCATATAGAAAAGGTGACTCTTGAAGTAAGGGTAATTTGGTAATTTCAGATTGAATAAAAACAAAAAGGGAGTGTATGGGGATAAAAGGGGGTGTGGAAATCATTTCCCCAAGAAAAAACCTTCTTTAAAAGGAGTGAATAGAAAATTAGTAATTGCCAAATTGTATGTACATAGACTCATGAGGAAAAAACCCCTATATGTAAAGCAATACACGTCTAGCCGCGAAAATGACCTTCTCTATCTAAGTCGTGTTATGCGGCTGTACCAAACGGATCGAACGGTTCCAATCGTTCGAACACATCTTGTATCTAAATCTGTGTATGTATACGTGTGTTTGTGCACATTATGGGTGAGTTTTCCACTTGATTTTATCAATAAAATCATGATTCGATGAAAAAATTTGATAAAATCTAATATTTTGCATAGTTTCATAAAATCTGAAATTTTTGCAACATCTCTGATTTTATCAAATTTCTTTCTCACTTGATAAAATCACACTTGATTTTATCTTGATAAAATCAAATGTCAAACCCATCCTATATTGGTCAAAATCTTTTAGGTAACAAATCTGATTAAACGATGTAGTTGGCATGTGGGATAGGCTGTCTTTTATTCTTATTTGTTAAATGACATGCCAACTCACGTGGTTGCCGTCTCGCCAATCAAAGTTTATTTCCAGTTTCTTGTTTTCTTTATTTCAAAAAAAATCTTATGTACTTTCCAAATAATGTGGTTAATTAGAGAAAATCTGTTTCACGGAGCAACCTGTAAAGGGTTATTTACGGAAGTCTTTTGGAGCCCCACTGATACGTCACCGCAATGGTCTGAATTGAATATTTTGTAGGGTCTGCAGAGTAGTGTGTACATGCAAAAAATCAGCTTGACCCGGCATCGATAGGTATGTCGGAAATTAAATTTTGGTGCGAAAAAAACAAGGGCCTGAGATGATTTTTTGCATGTACACACTACTCTGCGCAGGATCAGCCCAAGGGTCCGGAGTGCCTAGGCCTACTTAACAATAATGTGCCCTTCACTCTCAACAATTTTTTTTAAAAAATTAAAACCACAACCTTTAGGGTTAATTGGGTAAATTGGCATGAAGTCTTTGATTCTACCACAGCCTTTATGCTATGTTTGGAACTTGAGGAAAGTGAGGGAAAAGAAAGGAAAATTAAAATTTTTCCCTTCTCTTGTTTGGTTTGGAGAGAGAACAGAGAAAATAAAAAATTTAAGTATTGTGAATAGTGAAATTTTCCTCCCATTTTTCTCTCATTTTCCTCCCACTTTATTTTCTCTTCTTTTCTCTTCATTTCCGCATGTTCCAAACAGAGCTTTAGTCCTGTCCCACATCGGATACTCATAGAAGTGAGACGGCAACTTCCACTATAAATTGAGGGCTATACTGGGCCTAGGCCTTGGGTCGGCCTTGACTCTGCGAATCCTACAAAATAACCGATTTAGATCATTGCGGTGACGTGTCGATGGGCCCCCCAAAAGACGACTACTGTAAACAACGTTTTTTAGGTTGCTCTCTGAATAAAGCAACCTCGATTAATTATATCGAATTTGGCAGTGCCTTCAAAGATTTTGGCCGCTTGGAGGTGGTTTTTGGAACTTGTATAGTAATATATTTTTTTTCAAATTGCTTGCTGGCAACGGTGCACACTGGCCTGGTAATCCGTCCGGACGTCCAACTCAGCTTCTTTTTTAAAGGGTTTGTGAAATGTATTTAAGCTCGTTTAATTAATGAGATACGTTTGGGAATATTCCTTAAAATTAAGCCTGGCCCGGCCTGTATAAAATATTAATACTTTCTCCGTCCCATCTTGATAGTCCAGTTCAACCTGCAGTACAATTTTTAAATTGTTACGTAATTTCTTTCAATGTATAATGAATTTTATGTGCAATATGGATCTCATATGTTAAATCTCAACTACTTCTATTATACAAATTTTTTACAATCTGTAAAAATATTTTAAATTGAAAGATATTAACAATTTAAAATTTGCACTGGAGACCGAACTAGACTATTATAATAGGACGGGTAGAGTATTAATGTGCATTATATATCGATGCTACCAAAAAATGTTTATTTATTTATTTTGTAACTGGGGCTGGAGATAACAATCTGACATAACCTCCAGTGATCCCAAGGGTTGGGTCGGCCTCCGTGGAATTCGAACATGTCTTATTATTATGTAGTATGAGTCTGGCCCAAACCCAGCTCAACCCTGATGTGTGCACCCCTAGTTGCAATTGCAAGTCCGGTCTTAAGGAAAAATTATAATGCGGACGCCTAAGAGTCTAAGACTCTCGAGATTTTGTCAAAATTAGGAGTCCCATAACGAATAGATTACACATATATATCACTCTTCTGTTCCAATTTGTATGTCAATTTTCGATACTTGTGTCATTTTTTGATTGCTTATATTTTTTAGTGTATCATATTTTTATGATTTTAAAATCTTTGCATAATAATAATAATCGAAGATTATCAAACAACATTCATATTGAATATGTTTCGACATTTATGAAAAGATAAAAACAATTGAAAATTAATGCGAATTGCAAAAATAGACAAACAAATTGGTTTTTCCTCCAACCATGATCCAATTTCAGACTCCGATCTCGACCTATGATCACACTGTTATGAGTGCATTGAGATAAAAGGAAATAAATATTTATGTTTTTCCCATCAAAAGTGTGCTGTTTTTTAAAGAAAACTCCAAATGTAGATGAGTTGTCATTCCCTCAGGAGAGTTTTTCATGGCTAATGATTGATAAGGAATATCTCAACAGAAGTGCACATACTCAAAATTAAAGATTTCCGGATCTTCATTTGTCCGGTACTCATCCGACTTGGTTGATGTGTGATTTTCAAGTATTAACAACTGCCACCAACTCCGATCTATTCCACATATATTATTCACCAATTGTAATCAAGCCTACGATCGGCAAAGTGGGCAATGTAAAAGTAATAAATGTTTGACTATAATATCGCATGTTTGATTTTCAGAGGCCCGAAAATAGTCGAGATGCACGCAAACTGACTCGGACATCCGGTTATAAAAAAATAAATGTAATCAAATTGCCACGTCATTAATAGAGAAATATGCAAAAAGACTGCAAGTGGAGTAGTAGCCCAGTGGTAGAAATTATGCACTCTCATGTATTTTATCAGTGTTCAAACCTCACTAACTAAAACTAAGAATACTGACTTTTAGCGAAGAGAAAAAAAAAGAATATGCATCCACATTGATGCTCTTGATTTCATCTGCGGTTACAAATTTACAATGCTTAAATACTTTAGCAATCATGCTGTGTAAAATCCAATCACACCCACAAGAATTGAGGACGCCACATACACCGGAAGTGCAGTGTGTATGAGCTACCAGGTTAATAGGATGGGGATCTTGTAGCTAGGAATGACAATTTCAGTCGAAATCGATGGATATCCGAACCAAACCAACCCTATTGGGGCGGGGGTTTTTTTCCCGGTACCCATGGGCGGGTTTGGTTTTTCAAAATAATGATACCCGGCGGGTTTGGATTTGGATTTGGATTTGGTATTAGCAAATATTCGGCTAACCCCAAACCCAAATCGAATCCAAACTGATCCATATAATATAACTTATAGGATATTATATAAACCAAACCGAATTTATGCCTTCTTTTCCAGGTTCGCAAAGCAACATGGCAAGCTTCTTCAATAGTCAACTTTCGAGAGGTCAATCAAGTATTTTGGAAGATCAAAGTCAATAATGGGGAGGACCACAAACAAGTATGCTGCAAAGTTAAGGTCAGGGATGTGGATGACAACAAAGTTATTTGGAAATGTTGAATGCAACATACAATGGCGAAGAATAGTTTTAGTGTATTGAAAAAGTTTCATTTAATAGTGATGAGAAGAATATATGGCTTACATTAATGTTGGATAATGTTGGAAGGTTGCAATTTGTGAATATTTTTGTTCAATTTGGAGGACTATGTTTGTTGCATTTATTATATGTTTTATGGGTAATTTGCATTTATGAATGTTGCAAGGGTGCAATGAGTATCCGTATCCCGTGTCCATATTTCGTATCCTTATCCTCTGTGTGTATCCCGTGTCTGTATCCTTTGCTTTCATTGGAAAAATTTGACATGATTCACTTGCTTTTATGGCCGTAGTTGGCAATTCATACTGTACACTGGAGAAGGTAGAGGAAGCCATTAGTTTTGGATGAAGTATTTGATGATGCTTGGAATAAGGATTGGATTTGTTGTTTTTTGGAAAAAAAAATTGACAGGGTCCCTTTGTTTTCTGTTCTAGCCCGACGTCATAGCGTCTCAAATACAGCCCAACATTGAAATCAATGTGAAAACCATTCATTGACATAATCAAATCCAGACTAGCAGCTTGGCAAATGACGGTATTTATCCTTTGGTGGTAGAGTTGTTCTTATTAAGTCTGTTCTCTGTAGCTTGCTTGTGTTTTACATGTCTCTTTTCAAAATGCCTGAGGGGGTTATCAAATGCATAGAATCTATTTAAGCTAGTTTTTTATGGGGTGGATCTGATTTAAAAAAGAAGCTACACATGGTATCTTGGGGAAATATCACACAAAAAAGAGCATGTGGTGGTTTGGGGGCTCATTAACCGATTTACGGTTTTTTTAAACTTTATTAAATAAAACATGCATTTTTTTACTTTATTCCCAAAATACGTGAAAACGTGTTTGCAAAACACACTTTTTTGAAAACGTGATTCCATTTCACGCTTTTACCATGGATTAAGACGGATTAACCAAAAAATTAAGTGAAGCCATATCCGACTAGAAAACGTGTTTAGCAAACACGCTTTCTAAAAACGTGTTTACTAACCACATTTTCTGCTTAAAGAAGAAAGAAAGTCATCGAAGGGTTGGGGTACTGTCCCCTTTAGTTTTTGCTTAAAGAAGAAAGAAACACATGGCCCTGAACTTTATCCTTGTCACGCCCTCAAATTTCTAGACATGAAATATATATGAGAAATCCACGTGGATAGTCAAAAGTCCACGGTCAAAGTTTGATAAATCCTTCCAAGTCAAAATAGTTACATGATAAGTCAACCGGGTATCCATACCCATAAGATAAGTACATAAGTTTGAATGTTATTACAAACCCAAGTCAAAGAGATACATTAATTAAAGTTACATGATCATCTCTTTCAAAATATAAGTTTAAACGATGATGCCATAACCCTCTGTACTAGCTTGCAGAAATATGGATGCATGCACACACATCTCGCACCCCATGTCATGCTCCGTGCTGTATACCTAAAATGATTAGGGTGAGCTCACTAGCCCAGTAGGAAAAGTCTACCAAGACTAAATATAATGAAATACAAGTGTGTGGGATGAGGGATTGAAATCACACAATAATGTCCACGGTTCCAAATGAAGTAGGCAAATCGAAACGAAGCTCATGAGATCACAAAGTTAAGGGATTTTCATCAAAAGCATCCAACACGTGCCCAATGTATACCCAACCTTTCGTTCGCGTCTAGCTCATCACATCCTTGTGTCACACGTTCATTTAACCAATTCTTTAATAAATTCCTCGCGACACGTCCATGGGACGACCCGAGTATCAATTCCAGGCTACCATATAGGCCCTGTATCATCTTCCCCTTGGCCAAGGCATAATTCCTCGCGACAAGCCCGAAGGGCGGACCGAGTATCATTCCGGGCTATCTTTCGACCTCGTATCATTCATTCAAGTTCTCACTTTCAATTTAAGGTACATAAACCACAAGTTCGTGTCATCGTGTCACCCATACCCCCGTGATGTTAGCCTAAACCCCGGGTATCATCAAATTCGATCAAATAGGTACATAGCGTAAAACATAAGGTTAACCAATCACGGAAACCCAACAATTTTCTAACGGTACAAGCGAGTAGGTCCGGAACAATTATCAGAACAAGAAACGAGCTTCGGAGGGTGGTTATACCAAGCAAATGCCTGAAGAAATCAAAAGGCGTCACAAAACATGATTCTGGCAAAAAATGGCCATTTGTATCGATACACATGAGGGTGTATCAATACACTGGATCCAAAATCTGGACAGCCCCTCTGGTATCGATACAAAGTTGTTTTGTATCGATACAAACCCATTACAAGCATATTTTGAACAGTCTCAGTATTTTCGCCATAACGTTTCACACCGAACTCCGTTTTGGACGTATTATATATCAAAACGTAGATAATTTGAAGAGCTACAACATTGTAGTTTTACACTTTTCCCAATTTTGCATTTTTGTTGCCCAAAAAGCATAAATAGTGAACAATTCTAGAAGATTTTCACCCAAGGTGGAGGATTTCAACCCAAACTCAAAACTACTCTTCAACCCAGATTTCTATGGCACAAATCAACCAATAAGCATGAAAAAAGGTAGAGACATCAATTAAGTCATGGATTTTCAACAAGATTAACAAGAAGCATACATTACTTAAGAGATTTCACTACCACTCACACATAAACACTTAACAAGCAAGTAAGAACCCCTTGCCAAAATGACTAGAAATGGGTTTTCAAGCAAAATCAAAGGGATAGGGCAAATGAGAATGAATTCCACACACAAGCACTTGAAAATACTTAGTAATGATAGAAATTCCCCTACCTCAAATAAGGATTGGAGCTTCAAATGAGGTGGAAGATAAACCCTAGCTTTCCAAGTGAAACCCAACCAAACTTTTATCACCTCCGGAGTGAAAGAGTACCACCCACGCGTAGCTTGCGAGATTTCCCGAAGGTTTTGTGAAGGAGTTAAGGTTGGAGTGTGAGATTTTGAGGTTTGATGGGAGATTTAATGAAGAGAGTAATGGAGGAGAAAGAGAGAGAGCGAGAGACGTCTGGAGAAGAAGAGAGGGAGAAATGGGTGTGTGTGTGTGTGTCCCCTCTCACCACATGCACCCTTAAAGCATAAAAAGAATTACACCCCAAGTCCAAATGTGACTTGTGTAATGCAATTGAGTCCCCTCCCACATATAACACCACATAATCCAACACTTAAATATTTTAGACATTTCCCACAATTTCTCGCATTATTTCCGAAAAAATAATAAAATTTTACGGGTCTTTATATTCTACCCTCCTTACAAAAATTTTGTCCTCAAAATTTGTTTAAACAACCAGTCATACAATCACATATATCATGCATAAAAAGTGGACATGTGTCCGACATGTATCCGATACGCCAAAATAAAACAACCAAGTACTCATGTTGGTCAAGCCGAAAATAACTCCGGATACTTCTCTCTTATCTCATCCTCTCTTTCCCACGTCGACTCTTTGCTCCCAAAGTTGTTCCATAAAACCCTCACTAGTCACATGGTTTTACTCCTTAACACTTATTGATTCATGTCTAAACCACATATCGATCGCCAACTCAAACTCAGATCATTCTAAGATATGAAACGATGAGTAACATGATAATCCTAACATTCCCTCATCTCCTCTTAAAATTTACCAAGAAAATCAACGTTGCGCATTTGGTCTAGATTCATTGAATTGCAACCACTTTAACCATACCAAAACAAATCAACCTCAAAAGATGACAGTAAAACTAAGTTCCCAAAGGTTTAGATACCAAGCACGCTCTATTCGTATCCAAATTCTCTAACAAACCCATATTATAACAACAAGTCTTGTCTCACCATACCATACCGTGTCATCTGTCAATCATTGTAAAATCTGACTAACCAAACATTCAAGCCTTTCTCTCCTAAGTTATGACATTGACATTCCTCCTCAAGCACATTAGTTACTAGTACATTTACAGTCAATTCCATGTAACTTCTTTTTATCACTCTGCAATAACTCCAACTCCTTGAAAGACCATCACCTTTTTCACCAAACAACGAACCATCTCAAACTCTTCACATCAAGCTACTAAGGGTGACACTAGAGGTTGACATAATCCATCATCATTCCTTTGGTCTCCACTGACATCCTCGACTAACATCATTAACGTTGAATATTCTAGGTGATTCAGCCCACTTCTACTTCTCAAAATTTTATTATGTGACTCTCTCCTCTTTAAGTACTACCAAGTAACTTACCGGTTTCACCAAACACGAGCATAATTCTTCTTACCAATTCTCTCGTCTATGATCACGACCAACCCAAGTAGAGAAAACTCTCTATACCTCATAACCGTCTTCCCAAGCTCCAAAATCTAGCTCAATCTTATATTAGGTCTACATAGGCCCATATTCACCTCAATCTCTTGGAGATGTTGGAATCCCATCTGCAGTATCTATAGGGCTAAGGAATTTAAACATCTAGGAATTATAACCAATAAATCTCATACAACAGCTAAAAGAAATAGCTTTCCCACAAGGTTAAAAATGAATCCTTAAGTATCCCACAAGTTCGTTCTACTGAATTCTCACAATATAATCCT
This sequence comes from Gaultheria prostrata, assembly GCA_036023075.1. Lineage (NCBI taxonomy): Eukaryota > Viridiplantae > Streptophyta > Magnoliopsida > Ericales > Ericaceae > Gaultheria > Gaultheria prostrata. The sequence goes on along the minus strand of JAXBDA010003947.1, from coordinate 3,243 downwards.
TTGCATACTCTAGTTTTCAAAACTAAATTCATACTCCTGACAAGCATCACAATCCTCAATTCCAACTATTTAATCTATTCCGATAGCCATTAGAATTCTGATCATCTGGAACCTTAACTCTATTAGCATAATAATCTCACACAAGCCTCCCTAAATTTTTACACATGTCAAACTCCATATGCTCACCTTCTACTTAACACTCTACTCTATCCCATCAATGCACGAATTGATAACCCAACTCATCTATCTAACAGGAACCATACAAATGTGATATCGACCTATCATACTTCACCCCACTCGGGTCTTAATAATCCGTCTAGTCATTACACCTCACCAATAGTAATAAAGTAATTAACATCACACTTAGTTGTGCGTACCCTCAACCGGTCAACAACATTACCACAATAATCACCTAGGAAGAAGAACAATCAAACATGTTAGATACTATCTTTAACATAACTCTAATCCCATTCAAACCTTGTAACAGATAATTGAGCCCCAACCTGACCAAGTCCATTTCTTAATTCGTTCTCACCAAATTTCATAACCATCACATCTTCTGGCAGCACATATAAATCCTTCTGTCATACATTTAGACCTTCACCCAAAATGCTAATCATCGGCAAGTCCACGAAATAAAGTCCAAATTATACTCAACTTCACTTAAAGAGCATCACCTCTAACTAGAAAGAATAACCATTAATCAATCCACCGACCCACGCGAAATTAACATAGTCAAGGGAAGAACAATTTCAGTTCAGTCTGATCCAAACAATACCACTTAAGCTCCTCTGACCACTACGATTTCTCATTACCAACTATATCACCTCGAAGCATAGATCTCAATCCGCCAACCCATTTGTCTTCACGTATAGGAACACTTTATACAAGTTTCATGGCCCAACAGGTTATCTCATGTCCCTTAGTTCCAACTAATTGTTAAAACCCAAACACAATATTATTCATCAATTAAGTCTCTCAATCCTCTTGGTATAGTTCACATACCCAACGACAGTGTCACACCCAATGTTCCCAATATATCCTCATCAATCTTTGGTCGCTCCAAACCAAATTTCTAACACATACACACAAGGGTTTCTAAAGGCTAATCCGAATGCTATTCCACTTATGTTGTTCCGGAAGGATATACCCAAATATCTTACATATACATCAATAATCTCTACCTGACACCAGAACCTCAATTCATAATATCCTTACAGTTTCTAACTAGCCAATCCCTAGTCGCCATCCTCAATCAACACATAGTGTACATCATAGCTTCTAGTTCATAAGTTATTTCACATCCTGCAGACCTACCAACTATATTCAGTAATTCCAAGACTGACAATACTTTCTATTTTTAACTTCCAAACTATCCTTCCGCATAGTTTCCTAAAAATAAGATCACCTTCTAGACTAGCACACCAATTAAAAGACCCAGAGTGATTAATAAAGAAGGGGAGTAACAGCTCATATTGCGCCTACTATACGACTAGAAAATCTCATCTCATCAGTTTCCTCAACCCTTTTATATTTCTGACATTCTTTTACAACCACAGGCCATTGTTACCAACCCCTATGTGGAATCTCACCACAACACCTCACGCTTATACTTAGTGGTCTTATGATCGAAACAAGTCTCTGACTTAAACAACCTATCTCTATAAAATATGAATAACTCAAATACTCACTTCCCTACGCTTTGTCGCCATTGTAGACAAATTGGTTCCATTTGACGTGCAGTAATTAGTTCACCCATTAAACAACTATCCATATCCAATAAACCATAAGATAAATCAACCTACCACCTTAATAATGACAATAATCCTGAGCCTAATTGCCTCAACACACATATCCTATCGAGCTTCATTGTCATTCACCCCCAAATAAATTCTTCCCCATAAGGCATTCCGCTTTAGTTATGAACGTCGAGTCTCAACTCACACAACACATGAACCTCATTATGATATCAAGTACCAGGATACCCCATCAACAATAGAGATCATTAGAGACCCTCTAGAATGTCAAACAAATTAAACTAAGTCTAATCTCTTAAACCCGGTGATGTGCTTGTCTAATCTCTACTAATGCTCCAACATACCTCACACTACCAATAGCATATGTTTGTAGCCAATAATGTTACCGCCCAACTTAGTCTCATCATGGAGGATACTTACAAAAACACATATACTAGATCCCGACGTCTCATGAAATGTCCATTTCTACCAATATTTTACAAAAAAAAGAACTTATGGAGATACTACCATAATTACTGGATCCAAAACTTGACTCCCTCTATCAATTCAGTCTCAAATAATCAATACCCAATCAACTGGGACCCCAAACTTCCGCAAATTACAGCAAACTGGTCCACCGACTCCAAATAATGACAACTCTCGACAAGTCACCACGATACTGAAGAAAGTGTAATATCTTCAAGCAGAGAAACATTTCTAAATTCACTAAGCAGGTATTCCCATTTATATGTCCTCATTTCTGATCACATTAAGCACATAGTACATAGGTCCAATGCAGAACTCTACGCCTCAAAGTAAGGACACAATATGTTCATTAGTATCAACAGCAGCTCTTTTGCATGTACTCTCTTACACACCTCTACTCACCCACATGTGGTAATAAAGTGACATTAGAAGTTTGTTTTGAAGTGTGCTGGCCAGTCACCCTTCAAATCAGTCATCCACGTCATTCTTAAACCACCTCGACCAAACAGAGAAACTCACCTTCATTTTCATCACAATTGATATAGCTTCTACACTAGGCACATTCACTTTCTCAAGAGGTTAAATCTACGTCTTCCAACCCAAGTCAGAAACAATAACATGATGAGGTCAATTGCCTCCAGTCCTCCAACACTATCCCAACAACACCTATATGACTCAACATTAGGCTCTAAACCACATGCACAATGATACCTCAATGCCACATTCATGAATGTCACACAAGCATGCAATGAATGAGAAAATATATTTTTCATGAAAATCTTATATAGAATAGTAAGCCCCGAGACTCCAAGTCTCCCCACGGTTCCTAAGTTTTCGAACCTATAGCTCTGATACCAAGTTGTCACGCCCTCAAATTTCTAGACATGAAATATGTATGAGAAATCCACGTGGATAGTCAAAAGTCCACGGTCAAAGTTTGATAAATCCTTCCAAGTCAAAATAGTTACATGATAAGTCAACCGGGTATCCATACCCATAAGATAAGTACATAAGTTTGAAT
>JAXBDA010003946.1:0-31539 GCA_036023075.1 Gaultheria prostrata | reverse complement strand
TACTTTCATATATAATATTTTAAATATTTGTGCATCAAAGAAAGATCTCTACTAGTATTTTAATTTGCTGCAAACAAAAATAAAAAATTATACGTGGAAATACTTTAATTTTTTTTATGCGAAGGATATTGCAAAACCAAATAAAAAAAATAACAATTGCCTTGAGTTAACAATGCCATTAACAAAGTTGGTGGGTTGAATGGAGGAGAAATATGGGCGATGTGGCAGCATTAAGGGTGTAGGACAGAGGTGTCGGACAGGCAGAGAGGTTTTGGTTTATATTTCCGTTAGGAGTGCCTCAAGTAAATGAGGAGATAATTTTGGGGTGGAGTGCCTCCAGTATTTTTTATATTTTGAGAAGGGTAGTTTTGTAACTTCATTAAATTTTGGAGTATTTACATAAAAAAAGGAAGCCCCAAAATCAGCTCCTATATTTTTTGGGTAATTCGTCAATATAAGGGTTATTAATTCATTGACCAACGCTTGCTTGAGTGTTATGTACACCATACACTAGCCTCTACGGGATGTTTGTTAAACTTACCATGAATATTAGGAGTAGTCGCTTGATTCTGGGAAATGATTTGAAACACATCCGAACACAGGTATAATCGGAGTCGTTTGATGCATGTGAATCGCACTTGTGCATCGTATTCGATCTACGTATATCCGGCAGTTCTAACTTTTAAACATAGGTCCAACTCCTTTTTTGATTCGTAAAGAGTGTAATACTATGCCAGAAGCCATCTTATCTCCTTTTGTTTTTCTGGGTATTAGTTTTTCAACACGTCTATAGGTATATCACACTCGGGTACTGCAAGTGTACACTAGCGCATTTCAACCGTCCGAAAGCATTTTGGACGTTCTGGATTTTAACCATGCCATGTAGACGAAGCCACGCGTCCATTCAGAAAAAGAAGAAAATGACGGAGCCACGTAGATGTCGGCCGGCATGTTATAGGATTGTGAAATCGCCATGGATTTGTGGTTAACCACCACTGAGGTGCACAAACAAATGGCAGAATTGGAATTTCACAAGGACGAAATACCAAACTTTCGTTCACTCAAGTACTCCCCGTTTTGCAAGTGGTGGCTAGCTCATGCGGTAGAGCTATTGGATGTCCTACACTGCATCTCGGGATCGAGTCTCACTCCCCCCCTTCCCCCATGTAATAGAATAGGAATAACGAATGACAAAAATAATAAAAAATAAAAAAAGTACTCCCGCTTTATATATTGTTAGGATAAGGATATCATGGTTTTTCAAGCACTTCAGATTTTTTATTAAGCTGTTTTGACAAAATCATTGATTCAGATTATTTTTTTGACCTTATTCAATTTTACATTTGTTATTTTTGCATCAATTTTTTTTTTTTTTTTTGTAGATTATTAGTTTGTTTCGACGGAGGAATTTAAAAAGTAAAAAATTATGTTCGAAATTGAATTTTTTTATCATTTTTTTAAATAAAAATGTGGATTATTGGACATATTTTTGTCTTTACTAAAAAATTCAGTCCTAAGCATAACATTTTACTATTTAGATTCCTCCCATCGAACAAACCAATAATCCAAAAAAATTACGCAAAACTAACAAATATACAAAAAGTTTGAATAATGACAGAAAAAATAATCCAAACGGATTATTTAGCCAAATCACCCATAGGTCAACTTGACTGAGCTGATTTTTCACAAATACCCTTAAAGAAATATTCTAAACAAATTAAGAGGGTCCAATCAATTGTGTGAAATTTCAAAATAGGTCCCACACAATAGAGTGTGAGCTAGAAGGGTTGAGACTTGAGAGTAGACTTACTGAAATTAAATGACCGCCGGTGCAGGTGTGCACGGCTTGTGGATAGAGACAAACCCACCAAAACATATTAAATTCTCTTTACACTCATGCTAATAAAGAGGAGAAAATAGGAGAAAATATTTTAACAAAAATCCTGAAGGGACCGACGGGATCTTTACCGACCATGAACCGACGGGCATGCGGGGCTCACTATGGGTTTTGCATGGATGATCCAAGTTGTACAATAATTTTTTTTTTAAAAAACCGAGTGGGCTTGTGAAAAATTAGCTAAGTTCGATATGTTTAGATGCTCGATCCAATCTTTTATTTTGTCATCCAGATTACAAGATTTTTCATAAGCCCACTCGGTTTTTATTTTTAAATGTTGAACAATTTGGATCATTCGTGCGGGATCTAAAGTGGGTCCCGTGTGCCCGTCGGTTCATGGTCGGTACAAATCCCATCGGTCCCTATAGATGGGTTGATATTTTAAGGAGGATATTCCAAAAAGAAAAGAAAACAAAAGGGATCAGGCTCCCCTCCAGTTCCTTAAAGGGTCTAAACAGTTTTGATGATAGGGTCTATTGATGTTATAGACCTTGTTGAGAACATTAAGCACGCTAAAATTCATGTTAATCGGATATCGTATAATACGCTTTCGAAACACATTGATCTCTAAAAAATGAGTTTTTGTCCGGTGTTTCAAGATTTTTTAGATTTTTTTTTAGAGATAAATGTGTTTGAAAAGGCATTAAAATGATTTCCGATTATCATAAATTTTGACTTTCGTAACGTTCAACGAGGTCTATAAATATCAATAGACCCATTATCAAAACATACCTGAAAAAAGCTCGGAAACTTGCTGGACAGGAATGTCCAGTCGTCTTTGACCCATTTGAGGGAATGGAGAGCATCCTGGATGTTCCTGTCCTTTGAGGCAGTAGTGGAGCCACATGGAGACCAGTGTGGACTGGATTTTTTAGGAGGAATTTTTTTTTATTTTGTAGAAAATATAAATTGGCACATTACTTTTTTTTTATATATTTACAAAAAATTAATTAGTGTTCCTGGGAAGTCATTACTTGGTGTTATAATGTAATTCTTCTACGCATATTTATGTAGGACTCCAGACTAAATATATGAGCTTTAACTGAATATGAGATGAATGCCCATAAAAAAAGTGATGGAAACAGAGTTAGGGCATCGCATACACTGAATGCCTAATTACTCACAAACAAGTCTCAATTCACTAAATTTTTGCCTTGAAAGTACATGTTTACGGATGCCAGACCTCCAGTGACTCTAATCCCAAACCTTCCTTTTGGAAGCCAAGCGAGACTCATTTCATAATATGTAAGTCAAGCGAAACTCATTTCAAATGATAAATTGACATGTTAGAAATTCTTTAAGAAGAGATTAATTTTCACAATAAAAGTTCTTGCGTTTATGAATTGTACCCTCAATGACCCAATTTTCTGTCTACGCCACTGCTTTGAGGGATCGGAAACCTATATCATGCAAGTTTGAAGGAATTGCTCCTCCAGCCACTTGTTAAACCCTTGAAAGGCATGTATAGGACTTTGTTCTGGGCCAATAATTTTATTTTGGGTTGGGCTATAATCTTGGGCCAACTTAACCTCTATCTCCTGGCCCAAATGACATTTATTTCTCTTTTGGTTAGATAATATTAGTACATCTTTCACCACCACCATATGTTCTTCTAAAAGAGAATCAAAAGCTTCTTACTCGATACCGATGGGTGAACCTCTTCTCTGGCTACGGTTAGTGACAGGGCCAGGAATTTTTGATAATCTTGCAAATTTTAAATACAATTTAGTTTGAACAATAGTATTAAGAATTCTGAAACTCACATCGTCATCCTTAATGAAATTTGATTGGCAAGAATTTTTCCTTAATTTTTTTGTTCAAAAAAGGGGCGCGAACCACATATACTCGGTTTGTAGTATGAAACTACTCCTATGATTTATACATTGGGCTGGACTCGTACATAGTTGGGCCATCAACATTGTAAATGACCATTTTTCTCTGAAGTATCTAGCCCGGCCTGGCCATTGGCCCATCAACACCGTAACTGACCATTTTACTCCAAAGAATCCGGCCCGACCCATTACTTGTGAAGCTAAAACCGTCGGATACAGTAAGATTTCATCGAGACTGTCGAAATTATCTGTTTTTCAAGTATATAATTTTTTTTTGATCGGTTTGTCGAATATATCAATTGATACAGAGGATTATTTCCTTCTGTCTCTCGAATAAAGATGACAATCTCGACTGACCGTGATATATTTTCTTGAACCATACCAATTTTTTTCAATTGGGTGCGGGTGGGGTTTAGACGGAAGGATAACCGAACGGGTCGAGCTGATCCGAAACTGAAAATTACATAAAACCCCTTTTATTATACTCCCACCGTCCCAATTTGCTTGCCCCTTTTGGGGAAGTGGGTTTTTAAGGGGTGTGAAAACTTTGTATTGTCTTTTCTATTTTACCCTTAAGACCAGTCAAAATTACTGTGGCCAATTTGTGAGGCTAATTTTTTTATATGAAACTCAAAACATATGCAATATGGATCTTGTTTGATAGATATCAATTAGTTCTATTATACAAAGTTTTCAAAATCTAAAGAACCATTATAAAATAATAGATAATGACCAAACAAATTGAGATGGAAAAAATATTTTTTAAGGGTAAAATTGGAAAGTGACCGTCTTTTGATAGATATTTGTAAAAATGAGATAAATATTTTGGAAAACCCCAAAATAGAAAGAAAATCAGCAATTTGGGACGGATGGGACGGACGGAGTATATACATATACTAGGTTCAAGGTCTCGTGCCTAACACGAGTTTTATGCCCGTGTATTTTAATTCAGATTTTAGGGACTCAAATGCGTAAGCAACAAACTCTAGGGACTCAAATGCGTAAAACAACATACTCCAGGAACTCAAATGCGTAATTTAGCCATACATAGCCAAAAGACCAAAAGGGCATAGCATTGTGGAAAAATTACAAAAAAACCAACAGAACAATTTTCAATCAGAGGGTAAAATTGGCAAAATATGGCATTTGACCAAACACAAATTTTTTTTGGCCTATCTTTTATAAGCCTCCGGAGGAGGACATATTACAAGAATCCTTGGGTATATTTTGTAATTTCCCTTAGATATGCTCCATATATAACACATCCGATTCTCATACCTCAGACTTCACAAAATATTTCGAGAGGCGACTGGCGAGACTACTCTAGGGTTTCTTCTGCTCCGATCGATTCCGATCCCCTTAGCCGCTGTAAGTCTCTCTATCTCACGCACCTGCAACTGAATTCTTCGTCGATTTGTGTCTGGCTCCGATTAATTCAACAGAAAGAGGGAATCCCTCCATTGAAGACAGAAGCCAATCGATCCATTTACCGAAAACCAGGAGAGGAAAAATGAGGATTAGACTGACAATCCTTCCTTTTCTCATAAAATAAACAAAAGTGACATTAAACAAAAATCCTCGTCTACAACGTATCGTGATTGCATGCTTAATTGGTTCGAATCGGGTTTTTTTACAAGTCATGCGATTCTTAATTTTGCTATTTGACCCTCAATTTCTCTCTCTTTTCCTATATATCGATATATCGATGTGAATATATGGATGGATGTTTTATGTCTCTTGATCTGTGTTCTATGAGGAGATTTTTGATACTAATACTGGTGATCAATCCATGTTGTGTGCAATTGGGGTTCTAAAACACTTGTTTACTCGAACTGGGGGGGCATCAAGTTGTAAACTTTTAGCTATTTTAAGGCGATTTTTGGTAAATGCTGTCTGAGGTGTTTCTTGATAATTGGTTTTTGTGGTTAATATGTTGGCGAACCTTGAAGATGTTATTTAGGTGAAATGTTGAAATTTATCCTTTGCACCAATTATTCTCTAGACGCCAATTACTCGACCTCCCTTGAAGATTTTATGATTTTTCCATTGTAGTTGCCCATCAATTGCTTGGAACTCTAGGTAATTCCCTTAAAAGTTTGCTCCTTTAGAAGTGTAAATGTTGGGGAAATGACTGATTTGTCCCTCTTTATGAGACGGGGTGTGTGGGTGAGAGTTTGTATGCATGCACTTTGTTGGAAAAAAATGGTTTAATAATCCATTCGTTCTAACTCGTGTGGATAAAAAGTTGTATCTTTGTGTCATGACTAAGTGGGGACAAATTTGTTTTGAGGACATTGTGTCAAATGCTAGCTTTGGTCATCTTTCATCAATTCGTTTTGTACTTTTATATCACAGTACCACTCAATGTACATGTGAAATTTTAATGTACTCGCGAGCGCATGAATCGGTTTGATAGTATAGCTATGCAAGTGCGAGGTCGAACCCACAGAGACTTGTGTTTTTTAATAGGAAAAACTAAATAATGTAAAGTTGATTGTATCCTAACCTAGTTGACAAAAGTTGTGGTTGATTTGTAAACGAAAAATTAAACGAAGACAAAAGAAACAATTAAACTAGCATGCCAAAATAGTGGATGTTAATGGTTGGGAAAATTAACTGAGGTGTCGGAATTCACACCCATAAATATATCGATTAATCTTATGCAATGATTGTTCCTATGATTCTACACAATGATTTTAGAAGCTAATCTTGACCACCGTGGATAATATTATGATAAACACTTTTTTTTTTAACGAAAATATATCCTCCCTTTGCTTCAAAAGTTTAAGCCAAAATCATCCACTGTATCCGTGAAAACAAAAACAAATTACAGTGGATGCACCGTTCTTAAATATCAACTTTAATCAGTCAAGCAATTCGATTAATGAAATCATGGAAAAAACCCCATACATACCGATTGAATCCATATCTGAGTTTTGTGCATACTAATTAATTGAGTCAAGAACAATAAACAATTAACGCAAGTAGGAAAAATCACATGCATAAAATCAATTAACAATATTCATGAGGTTTCATCCTCAACCCAAGTTTAAAAGTTTAGCCTAGCATAGATAAAAATAAAGCGTCACAAAAATCTCCTTTCTCATCTTGTTCTCCAACCGTGAACTCCGGTGTCCTCCGTCGAGATGGTGCAGCCGTGCGTGATCTAAAATGAGGCGTCAGATTGTCCAAACCGTGCTTCCTCTTTATAGATGCCAACAAATTTTCCTTCCAATAAAAGGAAGATTCATTTCCAATTAAAACTCTCATTCTTCAATTAGGAACCTAATACCATTCTTATATTTGCCGTGACTTTCCTTAGCAAAGGAGAGTCTGGATTTTCAAAAACTCTTTCTTGGTCAGCACTGATCTCCTTACCCAAATAAATTAATCAACTTGGAAAGTAATTGAATTTCCTCACAAATTGTAGTGCACATGCTAACCAAGTAACCATCCAAAATAGGTGCTAACCAATTTCTTGTAAGGAAATTAACTTTAATGCAATTTCTTGGTCTAATATTGTAGATGGACCAATCACATGGGATAATTTGATCACGGGCTTTCTGCTTCTTGAATCCAATGGCCAAAAAATAATTTCTTATCTTCTTTTCCTGCAAATTAATAATTCAATGTAAATGAACAAAAAGATAATAACAACATCCAATTAAGCATAATTAAGAACTATCTACATATGGTATTGGAGCTCCTATATGTCAATATATCGTGCTCATCAATACACATTTTCTACACATCGCTAGACTTATTCGTGTTTACTTTTTTTGTATTTAGTATTTATTGTGATACTTGCAAGTATGGCATGAATTTTGTCATAAGTTTTATGTTAGTGAGTCGGTTGGAGTATTACATGAACACGGTATACCGGTCTCTAGTACTTTGCAATTTTTTTTTGATTGTTGAGTTAGCACACATTTGATAGGCATTTTATAGTTATTATGTATACGTGATAGATTCTGTAAAAATTAACACCTTGTACTTTTTACTTTACCAAATATCCCTTGCTGATTAATTGCCGCCTAGCTGATTAATCGGTGACTGTGTACCGACTAATTTAAAGTTGCCTAATTATTGTCTAGATCTTAAAATCAAAGCGTTAGAGTTCCACCTAGGTCACTTTTTACCCTTTGTCGCTGGATCATTTTCCAACCCTTATCTTTCACGTGGGGGAGTGGTCGATAGAACCGATTTAATATACGATTAGGCCAATGTCGCTTGTATTTGTTTTTTTCCATAGAGTTGTATCTATTCATGACACATGTTCAGTTTGGTTCTGCACAGGTTCAAGTATAATGTTCAGCTTTTGGTTCACAATTCTTTTGGACTGTTTGGAATGGTCCAGTATCCTCGTTACTTGATTTCTCCATAACTGAAAAATCTTGCTCCGATCATTCCGGACCTTGTGCAACCTTAATTCTCATATGATTAATAATGTTTTGGGTGAACTTAGTTTTGCAGTGGTTTTCAAGTTACATGATTGGTGCTTCTTTTCGTTGGTAACAGGATATTGTTACAGATTAAAATGCCTCGTTATGATGATCGACATGGTAACACTCGTCTTTATGTTGGTCACTTGTCTTCAAGAACGCGATCACGTGACTTGGAGGGGCTCTTCAGCAGATATGGGAGGTGAGCAAGCATTCCAATTCAACTTTATGGTTGATCGTAGACTTTTTCTCCTTTGAAACCTGTTGTTATTTGTTTATACTTCTGCATATTTATCTATTTCTCCTAAGCCATTCATCTCTCTTCTTTACTGTCCTAGTGAATTCTGCATGGATGATAGTATTAAAACCCTTCTTTCTTGCATTTTAGATTTTGGGGTGTCATTACTCGAGAATACTAAAATGCTTCAAGGGGGGGGGGCATAAAAGGGAGTACTTAGAAACGAAGAGAACGGTATGTGAAGCAATAGTTTTGCCTGCAATCTTGTCCTTGTCCTCCTTTTGGAAGAATTAAGTAATTGAGGTGGTGAAGGATCAGTATAAGGTGGTGTATGGGTCATTAATTCATATGAGTAAATTGATATCATTTACCGTTTTATCAAAGACTGCTGCTTAGTTTCTGGATTTAGTCTTCAATCACTAAAGGGTGCGTTGCTGCATGGTTTGTCTCCTTTTACATGTTGGAGACGTTTACTCATTTACCAAGCCAAACAGTTTTTGTGCTTGGATTTATGTTAACTGTTCATCATGTTATCTCTGAAGGAATATTGCACCCTCAGGTGTCTTGTTTTATAACTTGAATGATCTTGTTGAAGGTTTCTGGGCGTTTCCCAAACCTGGTGGTCAATGGTGGGAGGGTGGCCCCTGGTGGAATTTCATGCCGAGTGTCTAGGAGACTTTGGCGATTCTTTCTGTAGTCTTATTGCGTGTTTTTATGGAATTGGCAACAATCTCAAACTGGTGTTTAGTTCGTCTTGAAGGGCGAAATGTCATACACTTCAGTACTTAATGATGGCCTTACTGTTTTGGCAACCATTTCCGCAGAGTACGAGATGTGGATATGAAGCACGACTATGCCTTCGTTGTATGTATCTGTCCTTGCCTTGTCTCTAATTACCTTCTCATGATTGTACCCAAGGACTTAGCTGTTCTGTTGTTTAGAGAATTAGCGTTCCCCTTCTTTTGTTTGTGCTTGCCCCACAACTTCTTTCTACAGGAATTTAGTGACCCAAGAGATGCTGATGATGCAAGATATGGCTTGAATGGGAGGAGATTTGATGGAACTCATATTGTTGTTGAGTTTGCAAAGGGAGTAAGTTGCTACTGCATGGCTTTACCTTTACGCTGTTGAATTCCACATCAGTATCAGCTCCTTATCTCGTAAATGTGCCAGGTTTTTTTTGTGCTTTTCGGTGCTTCATCTATTGCTTCTCACTTTTTTTTTTGGCATTTTTTGGTGCTTCATCTATTGCTTCACTTTTTGGATGATGTCAATGATGTTTATGGATAAACGTGTCTCGTTTTTGGGTTTGTCCTATTTTTTCTGTGTGAATGGTCTTGTGGTTTGGTTATCAAAACCGTTGCCTTCTTTACCTCTAGATCATGACTGGTATTCTCTCTCTTTCTGAGTCTCTGTCTCTAGCATAGTGTAGCAATTTGAATCATGCTACAACCACATCCAAAATTACACACCCAAACACACAGTCACATAACCACCCAAACACGCAACCACTCACATAACCAATGGCCTCCCTTGGGTTCTGTGAGTGGGTGTGTATTTGGGTGTGGTTTAAGACAAATTGGTAGCATTTTATTAGTTTGTGAGTGATGTTTATGCTGTGGTGTAACGGTTGGTAAGTTTGCACCTTTTGTGATTTCATCGTACTTATGGAATACTGATGCTTTTTATATAGGTGCCACGCGGTTCAAGAGAATATCTGGGTAGAGGTCCTCCTCCTGGATCTGGAAGATGCTTCAACTGCGGCCTAGATGGACACTGGGCTCGAGATTGCAAAGCTGGAGACTGGAAGAACAAATGTTACCGCTGTGGTGAAAGAGGTCACATAGAGAGAAATTGCCAGAATAGTCCCAAGAAACTCATGTACTCGAGGATTTTCTGATTCTTCTTATGTTACGGATTGTTATGGTGTTGTAGGTTAGTACCTTGTCATATTGTTCTAACGTTAACTTGGTCTTATTACAGACGTGAACGGAGTTACTCACGGTCGCCGATGAGATCACACTCTCCTCGTCGCGGCAGAAGCCGAAGTCGTAGCTTTAGTCGAAGCCGCAGCTACAGGTTAGTGTTTACCTCTTTGGTGCATTATTTATGGAAGTTTTAGTTATGTCCACTGCCTATACTTTGAACTTTGTAGTTGAAAAAGCATGTGAATAGTTTATGGCATGAATATAACTATTACTCCGTAAGTACACTTATTTTTTGAACCCTTCTTTGTGCAAGAGCATCATCTCCAACAAAAAATTTACTGACACAAATATTGTGTAAACCCCCTTATGGTTTCCCTCCCCTTCTTGACTTAAACCTGTGCCAGATTGAGTTCTACTCAAATCAAGTGGCACTCAAATCTTCGCTCGAAGTTATGAAGGCTATTTTACTCTTTCAAATCCTACAATTTTGCCCTTAACAAAGTTATTCAAACTTCTACTGAGTTTTGAGTTTGTTCATTAGAGTGCTTCATATCAAATTAAGTTTTTACTCAAACTTGAGTTGTAGTTTGAGCGAGCGTCGGAGTTGGTCTAAATACTTTCTGGGTTTTATTTGACGGGGGCGGAGTTCCTCTTTTTAAAATTTTTTGGACTTATTTTGTCAAGCTTTTTATTGATGTCAATTATGTTCTGTTGTCAGCCGATCAAGATCTCCTCCAAGAAGAGAGCACCAAGAGAAACGACCAAGGAGCTACAGTAGAAGCCCGGAGCCAAGTAGGGGAACTCCACCTCCTTCAAAAGCAAGGAAGCGCAGCCCAACACCTGAGGAAGAGGAGGACGTCATCAGAAACAGGGACAGCCCTCGAGCAAATAGCGGAAGCCCTGAAAGGGATAGTCCTGCTGCTGCTGACGGGTATCAGAGCCCTGAAAGAGAGAGTCCTGCTGATGAGAGGTATGAGAGCCCTGAACGGGACAATAGTCCTGCTGCTGCGGCTGGGAGGTATCAGAGCCCATCTGAAGCCAATGGTCACGGCCGCAGCCCTAGTCCTCGAGATTACGGAAGCCCTGTTGATGGTGATGACGACGACGATGATAACCGCCGTTCCCCAAGGGGGAGTGAGTCGCCTTAAATTCCGTACATGTGGTTTTTGCTGGAAACTTGGAATACTACCGCCGTTTTGTTCTATTTTATGGTGTTGTAAGACTTAGAATAATCTGGAGAGAGTTTATTATAAATTTTGATTTCGTAGGCTTGTTTATATACTTATGCTTGTGTTCTTGGTCATAATGTGATTTTTTTATTAGCTGTTCCATGATATGCTGAGAGCAGTCCACCACTGATGCCTTCATGTCTTGTCCACTGTTACCTTCTTCCTCGTCAGCCTGTTCTTTTCATGCCACCATGAACCCCTTTCGTACCTTTTTTTTCATAGAAATTAGCCTTTAGACACCACTCCTCTCTTGTTCAAACTAGTACCGTTTGGATTTGTTTGGACCAAATTGTTGAACATCTGTGATTTATGAGGACTTATTAGTGTTTCCGAATTACAACAATTGATTTGTTCAGTCTATATTGCTGGACATCTTTGACCGTTTCTCGCATCTCTGTTGTACGTCTTTGATTTATAGGGGTTCCGATCTATATAGCTGGACATCTGTGATCGTTTCTTGCATCTGTGTCGGTGTACATCTTTGATATATGGGACATCCAAAAGTCTTCATTTGTTGGACATAAATGGCTAGTAGGTATAGAGTTTTTCAGGTCACCGTGGCGCTTAGGTGGTGGTGTGATGCTCGTGGAACGGCGGTGAAATTCATGGTGGCGATGTGAGTGTGGCTTGAGAAGGGGAGATGGAGAGATGGGACTTGTGTGGCTTGAGAAGGGGAGATGGAGAGATTAGAGAGGCCGGCGGGGTTCACTCTGTCAAAGAGAGGAAGAGGAGTAAGAGGGGAATTTGAGATTTGGTGGCGAAGAAGTGGGAGAAGGCAGCTATTGGGAGGTGGTTGTGGATGGTGGCCAGGGACGAAGAGAGGGTGCCCGGGTTGCCACCACGGCAACCCCCAACTTTCTAATAATACTAGAATACCCCTGAAATTTTTCGGGAAATTTTAATATGGATGTACGAAAAGAACTCCTAATTAAGTTCTCTTATCCTCTCTCTAACTTGTGGGTATTCCTCCAAAAACATGGCATATACTGTACTTATTATTATTAATATATTTTTTTATTCGTCATTTTTAGGCTATTACTTGGGGAGGGGGGAATGAGACTCGATCTCAGGATGCAGTGTGAGGCATCCAAGAGCTTCACTTCATGAGCTAGTCACCACTTGCCATTACTGTACTTATTCATATGATTGTTGCAATTGCAAATAAAGATAATTATAACAATATTTTCTAGTATTGAAAGTACTTTTCTTTATAAGTTGACCTCTCTTTATTTAAGTCATAAATTTTGGCCACCCAAAGCGACGTTCCCAGCTTTGTTCTTGATGGTGGCTGCGATGGATATGGTGGTAGGTGATGGTTGTGGGCTTAGGATGTGACTTTTGAGGTTTGGGTGTTAGAGACGAAAAGGGATAATTTTGGGATTTATGATAAATTTGGTTACTTGGCATGGATATTGACAAAAGAGATGGATGTGAATAAAATTTCCCTTTCTTCTCATTATCTTTTTTGAAATGTGCCATGAACCCACAATTTATCTGACAGCCAAGTCCCTCAAAGGACTAGAGAGTTTAACACATTCAACTTCTGTTATGCAGATGAGAGTGCATCTTAGGGCACACAAAGGGGCTCAATTATTATTAGCATGTTTACCAAGTTCTACATCTCCACATACAGGCAGAGAAAACTGCCCTTTAAATGACTACGAATATTGCGAGCTTGACCCATCACTACTATAACAATAGATAAAGATACTACTACAAAAATAAATAAAAATCTTGATCATTTGGTGTGATCTTTCACTTTTAATCTCGCTTGTAAAACCGTGATCTATCAAGGTGTAACCAAAGTCCTGTTTTTTCAATCAAGATTTATTCTATAAAAGTGGGATCAATATGGTAGTTAAGATCTCGGGTTTCAAAAAAAGCATGAACGGATACAATCTCATTTTTTAGTAAAACCGTGACCTTCCAACATTATCACATTTCAGATTTTATTAAAAAAAAAAAAAACCGTGGTCTATAATTCCTTGAAAAGACCTCGTTTTCTTTATATAAAAAAATGTCAGTATATATACACATATATTTTTAGAATTTCATTAGATAAAAGTTCACCATCAAAACAGACTAATTAATTAATAAAGACTGTTGATAAAAAGACTGATAAAAAAAGACTAATAAGGCATGAAAACAATAGTAACTAAATTATATCAAGCAAACCTTCAATACCAAACTTCTACGTGTTCAGCATCAAAAGTTGTTGAAAAGAAATCAATATTCTAATGGAAACAAAATAAAGGAAACTGCATATAGCATAGCCCACCAAATGGGACATCTACAAAAGCAGTAAACAAGAAGCATAGAATCCAGCAGTAGTAGCAAATTAAACTAGACAACCAAACTAGTAACTAAAATCTGCATCATTCCTTTGAATCTTTTCCTTGTCAAACAGCAGTAGTAGCATTCGACCGATATCAACATATCATGACATAGCGGCAAGAAGATAAGCAATAGAGGATTGAGTAATGCATGCCTGCAAGTAGCACAGTAGATTATGGTTAGCAGCAGACACACACCTCAGACCTTACCATCCCCACAGACACAAGGCCAATACACATGCTTCCAAATAGTTAGCAAAAGATCCCCAGACGAACCCAACATGAAAAGAAAAAAAAGGGACTTGAAAGTTTCACGGTTCTTAGTCTCATACTTCAGAGTGACTGACTCAGATTTAATAGTGTTGCCGATTGCTGCTTCCGTCTATACAAAAGATGCCACAAGCACTTAATCTATGAATAACCTGATGATTTTTAATTTCCCAGTACAGGTCGGATGGCCTATAATCACCTAAAAGCAAAAGCTCCTATATGCCTCAGCAACAAAATGCTATTGTAAGGTCATTTTTCCAAAAGTGTAATTAGGAAAATACTTCATAGGAGCAGAGAAATTCATTCAAAAAACACACACAAAATATGATACATACACTTAGATTATGGACTACAGTGTGGCGGGTGTCTTGGTTCAAAATTGAACGACCATAAAAAGACTACATGATACTTTAACAGGATTTTGTACAAAGTTTTGTTTGTATAGCACTACTCGCATAATAATGATGAGCGCGTGCTGGTCACTTAAAATGTTGGAAGATTCCAGGTTTGGTACCCGAACAAATGACCATGTACCCTGGTATTTACAACACTTCTTTTTATTATTCAAGAGCAAAGCAGTAAATAAAAGGAGACACTGCAATCCCCAAAACAGAACTCAAGCACTAGCTGCAGCAACCCTAAGAAAACTCAAATATTGAATGATAGGTAAAAAGCCCATAACTCGGAACATACGAATTTACTGGTAGTAATTAGCAGATAGCAGATGGCCACTAGTAATTCTTCTTCCAGTTTTTACCATAAAAATTCCAACGAAGACTCCCTTGGATGTTAAATTCAATCCCCAAACACAAGCTTTCCATATCTACACATCTCTGAGCAACAAGCCTCCAAATAGATCTTGTATGCAAGGTACAATACAATAACAAAGCAAATAGACAGCATAGCCCTAAGACCAACTTCTTCTCTACAGCATATACCCATTCATCGCATCAACCATGTCATCTCACAGCCTCATAAAACTAAGTTGGAACAAATATATATCAACCAAATCTTCCATGTTACTCCTAAATCATTAAACTAAGTTGGAGCAACTTTACGAGCTGAAAGGCAAATCCCAAATATTGAGCAAGCAACAGCACCGCCTGATCAATTACAGTCGGGTGGGAATTAAGATATCTGGAAAGAGGAAAGCGAGGGAGAAATTGCTTGAAGCATTACCTTTTCTTCACCATATGGCCTGTTGCACCAGTCTTTAATTAGTCTAACAAATATCTATACACAAGACTACATGAAAAAAGTAACAGAGTTAGGTTCAATCCATGAGATAGTTTATCAGCCCAAAGTATTGGAAATTGAAGTGAAACAAAATCACGTCTTTGATGGACACATTTTGGACACACTGCCGCACTGCAGACACTCCTACATGCGGGTATGACATCTTATTTTGAACCTCTGCTAATTCATCTTAATACTCCCAAAGATAGGCATACAGTCCAAGATTCTATTTTCTTAAAAAACTTTTGGCATTCCACATAATGAAACACAATCTGCTGAGTAAAGAGTAAGATTTGAGCACCGATAAAAAAAGAGAGAGTAAGATTAAAGGCTTATAATACATAATTACTAAATGAGCTCGTCAAGCTATCTTCTACATTGTGAAATAGAACTTCTTCTACAATTTTATATTGCTTTCAGGTAGCTACTGGTGTCAAAATTGTCCGTGTCCTACATTACATACATTTGTCACGTTGAAGTTCCACCTTGTATCATAGTTTAGCTATCCTTCTTCAGGAGTTATATTAGACAACAATTACATGTTATGATTTCGTCTTGGTGATATATTTTCTTTTTCTATTTTTTCATAGAAAAATGTATACGGCCCTAATTGTAGGAGTTTGCCCCGGGCCCCCGAAAGTCTTGTGCCGGCCCCGCATGCATGAGCAAGAGTACGAGCGTGAAGGTATTTTTAACAATATCCCTCCCACCAATCGGTAGACCGTCTTGCTTCAATTTCACCATTCTTCATGGAAGCGCTGCCTCCAACTTTACAATAACAAAGCGGCACATCGAAGGACACAGAACCCAGTTGGTCTCTCTCTCGACGGCCAGTCTTGGTTCCTTTTTACCATTACTCAATTTTTTTGTTATCAGATGACGGAAACATATCCTAATGCAAACTCATGAACATAGTGCTTTCATGTGATTTGCCCATCAACTGTTTGATACAATGAACCAATGACAATTTTAAAAATTGCCATCACACACCCACACTTCAAAGTGTTGATTGAGTCTCCTTTCAGTGTTATTGAATCATATGTTCTTCACGAGAACTGCTTTACTTCATGAACTATTATGCTTAGCTAATTTACCATTTCCCTTATCCCCTAAATGCTATTGTACCCAACTAACAAAATCCTTAAACAGACACATCGTTTAGACCCCCATTTGGTTCCTTCTTTGTTCTAACCAAACAATTCATTACTAAGTTCTTAGTCGAGTCCAACATTGGTGTGCTATACAGGGGTCGATGAAACAGATAGAAACGAATGGGGAAATTGTAGGGTTTTGTCTTTCAGGGTTTCGAATAAAAAAATCTCCAGGCTGAATCGAAAATCTCAGATAGAACTAATCAAAAATCTGACTTATCGGTTTGGTTTCGAATACTTACACGATCGAAGCTTCAGTGTTCAGAGTGATTCAAGGAGCTTCAGCATTTGTAGTTCATAAATACGCTATTGAGGCATGCATATATACACACATCAACATAAGACTGTGCAACTATGCATACGTAAGAGTTCCGTGCGATCCGTGCAATGGCAAATTTGCTCTTCATCGGATGCGACCGATGCATCAAAAACAGTAACATTAATTCAGATTGCGAAATGAATTATCCAAAGCGTTGAAATTGCGAAGAGCTTTGTGTGGCGATCGACTTACCTGGAGAAAGACGAAGCCTTGGAGAGGGCGAGAGGTGTTCTCCGAGTGAATTCAGGAGTTTGACTCTGTTGATTTCGTGAAGCTCCATTGGAATCTGAGATAGAAGAAAGAAGAAGTCAATCGATGAATCCTCAAGTATCGCCATTGACGAGAGAATTCAGGCGAACAGAAATGGACTGAGAGCTCGGAGATTTTATTTTATTTTTTTCTTTTGGCCGAAATAAGAAGAAAACCGTTTATTATGGGTTTAATTCAGCGGATCCGAACCTATTTTAAGAAACATAAATTCATTCCGATAAAGTACTAATTTATTTTCAATTGATATGAAATTTTTACATGATGTGAAGTTTTTTGCGTTCTACATTATGGATGTCTCAGATCATTAAAATATTACTCATATAGATAGAAAATGGGTTTAAAATCCCCTAAGAGTTATTGGTATAGAAGGGGATATGATTCAATATATCCCAATTTATTTTAAGAAATATAAATTAATTTAGATTAAGTACTAATACGTAATTTATTTACGTGATTTTCGTACATCATCTATGTTATAATACTTTTTACAAGAAGATTGTCTCGGATTATTAAATAATGATTAACATAAATAAAAATCGTCCTTTATTACCCAAGAGTTGTTAGAATTAAAACCAATACTCAAACGACGTCGTTAAGAGATCCATGACACTGGTTGAACCTATGTCATGACGTGGAAAATTAAAAAAACCCCAAAATTCGATATTTCCTTCACCCCTCTCCTTTCCCCCAAACGACGTCGTTAAAAGGTCTATGACACAGGTTGCACCTATGTCATGACGTGGTAAATTAAAAAAACCCCAAAATTCGATATTGTCATTCACCCCTTTCATTTCCCCTCTCGTTGGATACAGAGAACAGAGAAGAAGGCCGCCGCCACCACCAGCACCTCGACGACGACCGCCACCACTAGCACCTCGACGACTACCGCCACCACCGGCGACGACCACCACCATCGCGTACCACACCAAAGAAGAAGACGCTTCCACTTCCTGCACGCGTTTGTGATAGTGACGTCATTTGAAAAGCACATCAGTTGGGTCTCTCTGTCGACGGTGAGTCTTGTTTCTTTTTCACCATTGCTCAATTTCTATGTTATCAGATGAAGGAAACATATCCTCATGCAAACTTATGAACAGAGTTCTTTCATGTGATTTGCCTACCAACTGTTTGATCAATGAACCAATGACAAATTCTAAAAAATGCCCTCACACACCCACACTTCAAAGTGTTGATTGAGTCTCCTTTCCGTGTTATTGAATCATATGGAATCGTCCTTTGGCCCAGGTTTATATGGAATCTAGTTCTCGAGAACCAGGGACAGAACTAGGATTTCTTGCACGAGGGGGCCGCGAATACCGAGATTTTAACATTTCAAGGTCCAAGAATCTAAACATTTAAATGTCTAAATAACTTGCAATAATCCGTGTAATGCACTTGAATTTTAAGCGAACCATCGAAAGTTAATTTTTTTGGTTCATGATTTGGAAGTTTAGATATTATGCTACCGCCACATCAGTCAGGAAATATTGCTCCATCGACACGCCACACCATTATTTATAAGGGATCTTACCACACATATGTCGGGACCGAAACTAAAGTCTCACTGCATGTAAGTGGTGTTAGGAGTATGTTTAACATTAATATCTTTTATTTTGTTTAAGGGAGGCCCACCATATAATTACTAGGTAATTCTTGGGAATTTCAAATGGGGGGAGAACTTGGCCTCCCTTAGCACCTATGTAGTTCCGTCTTTGCTGAGAACTGACCCCTAAATGCTGTTGTACCCAAGTAACAAAATCCTTAAACAGACACGTCGGTTTGACCCCCATTTGGTTCCTTCTTTGTTCTTCCCAAACCTTCCACTTCATTACTAAGTTCTTAATCAAGTCCTACATTGGTGTACTATTCAGATTGGCATCTCCGGTTGTGATGTTTCCAACCACTATGGGGGCCATCTGATAGTCACATAATCAAATAGTAAATGACTTTCTTCATCGAAAAGATGCAGAGACAAAGACGAATACCGACATTTCTTTAAATCTCCTATGTATCTATCCTTCCCTCATCTCCTGGAAAGAGAGTCAGTTCTATGTCTTGGCTATTTATGCATATCATTTTCGGTAGATTTATGTATGCATTGTGCGACAACTTGTATTGCGTTGTGTTCTGTTCTGAAAGTGATATGGTTCTACTCCTCATAGATTTGGAGTTAATGAGGAAATGTATGTATGTATCTAGGTAATTCCATTGCACTTGCCCATCAATTGTCTGAAACTCTAGATAATTCCCTTAAAGTTTGATCCTTTAGAAGTGTAAATGTTGGGGAGGTGACTTATTTGATGTGACGGGGTGTGTGTGTGAGAGTTTGTATGCATGCACTTTGTTGGGAAAAAATGGTTTAATAATCCATTCATTGTAACCTGTGCAGATAAAATGTTATATCTTTGTGTCATGACTAAGTGGGGACAAATTTGTTTTGAGGACGTTGTGTCAAATGCTAGCTTTGGTCATCTTTCATCAACTCCTAGGTTATATTCATAGATGGTTTTGACGTTTTTGTTTTGTAGTTTTATATCACAGTACCACTCCACACATAATTATAATTTAGTACTTTATAATTTCATGTTTTTGACGAATATGTTTGAACGCTAATAACTTAGAACCAAGAACTGGACCAGGACTGGACCTGTTTTGCAGTTTGGTTCTGCACTGGTTCATGTATAATGTTCATCTTTTGGTTCGCAATTCTTTTGGACTGTTTGGAATGGTCCTGTATCCTGGTTACTTGATTTCTGCACAACTGAAAATCTTGCTCCGATCATTCCGGACCTTGTACAACCTTAATTCTTATATTATGAATGATGTTTCAGGTGAACTTAGATTGAAGTGGTTTTCAAGTTACCTGATTGGTGCTTCTTTTTGTTGGTAACAGGATATTGTTACAGATTAAAAAGCCTCATTATGATGATCGACATGGTAACACTCGTCTCTATGTTGGTCACTTGTCTTCAAGAACACGATCGCTTGACTTGGAGGGGCTCTTCAGCAGATATGGGAGGTGAGCAAATATTCCATTTCAAGTTTATGGTTGATCATAGACTTTTTCTCCTTTGAAACCTGTTGTTATTTGTTTATACTTCTGCATATTTATCTATTGCTACTGAGGCATTCCTCTCACTTCTTTACCGTCTTAGTGAATTCTGCGTGGATGATAGCATTAAAACCCTTCTTCCTTGCATTTTAGATTACTTTTGCCTGCAATCTTGTCCTTTTCTTCCTTTTGCAAGAATCAAGTAATTGAGGTGGTGAAGGATCAGTATAAGGTGGTGTATGGGTAATTAATTCATATGATTTTATGGCTCATGGTAAATTGATATCATTCACCGTCTTATCCAAGACTGCTACTTAGTTTCTGGATTTAGTCTTCTCACTAAAGGTTGCGTTGCTGCATGGTTTGTCTCCCATTACATGTTGGAGACGTTTAGTCATTTACCAAGCTAAGCTAGTTTTTGTGCTTGGAATTATGTTAACTGCTCATCATGTTATCTCCGAAGGAATATTGCACCCTCTGGTGTATCGTTTTATAACTTGAATGATCTTGTTGAAGGTTTCTGGGCGTTTCCCTAACCTGGTGGTCAATGGTGGGAGGGTGGCCCTGGTGGAATTTCTTTCCGAGTGTCTAGGAGACTTTGGCGATTCTTTCTGTAGTCTTATTGCGTATTTTTATGAAATTGGCAACAATCTCAAACTGGTGTTTAGTTCGTCTTGAAGGGCGAAGTGTCATACACTTCAGTACTTAATGATGGCCTTACCGTTTTGGCAACCATTTCTGCCGAATACGAGATGTGGATATGAAGCACGACTGTGCCTTCGTTGTATGTATCAGTCCTTGCCTTGTCTCTAATTACCTTCTCATGATTGTACTCTAGGACTTAGCTGTTCTGTTGTTTAGAGAATTAGTGTTCCCCTTCTTTTGTTTGTGCTTGCCCCACAACTTCTTTCTACCGGAATTTGGTGGCCCACGAGATGCTGATGATGCAAGATATGGCTTGAATGGGAGGAGATTTGATGGAACTCATATCGTTGTTGAGTTTGCAAAGGGAGTAAGTTGCAACTACATGGCTTTACCTTTATGCTGTTGAATTCCACATCAGTATCAGCTCCTTATCTTTTAAATGTGCCAGGTTTTTTTTGCGCTTTTTGGTGCTTCATCTATTACTTCTCACTTTTTTTTTTTTGTGTGGTGCTTCATCTATTCCTTCTCACTTCTTGGATGATGTCAATGATGTTTATGGATAAACGTGTCTCCTTTTTGGGTTTGTCCTATTTTTTCTGTGGGAATGGTCCGGTGGTTTGGTTATCAAAACCGTTGCCTTCTTTACCTCTAGATCATGAATGGTATTCTCTCTCTCTCTCTCTGAGTCTCTGTCTCTAGCATAGTGTTGCAATTTGAATCATGCTACAACCACATCCAAAATTACACACCCAAACACACACAGTAACATAACCACCCAAACACGCAACGACTCACATAACCAATGGCCTCCCTTGGGTTCTATGAGTGGGTGTGTATTTGGGTGTGGTTTAAGACAAATTGGTAGCATTTTATTAGTTTGTGAGTGATGTTTATGCTGTGGTGTTACCGTTAGTAAGTTTGCACGTTTTGTGATTTCATCGTACTTATGGAGTACTGATGCTTTTTATATAGGTGCCATGCGGTTCAAGAGAATATCTGGGTAGTGTTCCTCCTCCTGGATCTGGAAGATGCTTCAACTGTGGTCTCGACGGACACTGGGCTCGAGATTGCAAAGCTGGAGACTGGAAGAACAAATGTTACCGCTGTGGTGAAAGAGGTCACATAGAGAGAAAATGCCAGAATAGTCCCAAGAAGCTCAAGTACTCGAGGATTTTCTGATTCTTCTTATGTTACGAATTGTTATGGTGTTGTAGGTTAGTACCTTGTCATATTGTAACGTTAATTTGGTCTTATTACAGACGTGAATGGAGTTACTCACGGTCGCCGGTGAGATCACACTCTCCTCGTCGCGGCAGAAGCCGAAGTAGTAGCTTTAGTCGAAGCCGCAGCTACAGGTTAGTTTTTACCTCTTTGGTGCATTATTTATGGAAGTTTTAGTTTTGTCCGCTGCCTATACTTTGAACTTTGTAGTTGAAAAAAGCATGTGAATAGTTTATGACATGAATATAACTATTACTCCGTAAGTACACGTATTTTTTGAACCCTTCTTTGTGCAAGAGCATCATCTCCAACAAAAATTTTACTCGCACTAAAATTGTGTAAAGTTATGGTTTCCCTCCACTTCTTGACTTAAACCTGTGCCAGATTGAGTTCTACTCAAATCAAGTGGCACTAAAATCTTCGCTCGAAGAAGGCTATTTTACTCTTTCAAATCCTACAATTTTGCCCTCAACAAAGTTATTCAAACTTCTACTGAGTTTTGAGTTTGTTCATTAGAGTGCTTCATATCATATTAAGTTTTTACTCAAACTTGAGTTGTAGTTTGAGCGAGCGTCGGAGTTGGTCTAAATAATTTCTGGGCTTTAATTGACGGGGACGGAGTTCCTCTTTTTAAAATTTTTTGGACTTATTTTGTCAAGCTTTTTATTGATGTCAATTATGTTCTGTTGTTAGCCAATCAAGGTCTCCTCCAAGAAGAGAGCACCAAGAGAAACGACCAAGGAGCTACAGTAGAAGCCCTGAGCCAAGTAGGGGAACTCCACCTCCTTCAAAAGCAAGGAAGCGCAGCCCAACACCTGAGGAAGAGGAGGACGTCATCAGAAACAGGGATAGCCCTCGAACAAATAGCGGAAGCCCTGAAAGGGATAGTCCTGCTGCTGCTGACGGGTATCAGAGCCCTGAAAGAGAGAGTCCTGCTGATGAGAGGTATGAGAGCCCTGAACGGGACAATAGTCCTGCTGCTGCCTGCTGCGGCTGGGAGGTATTAGAGCCCATCTGAAGCCAATGGTCATGGCCGCAGCCCTAGTCCTCGAGATTACGGAAGCCCTGTTGATGGTGATGACAATGATAACTGCCGTTCCCCAAGAGGGAGTGAGTCGCCTTAAATTCCGTACATGTGGTTTTTGCCTCGAAACTTGGAATTCTACTGCTTTTTTGTTCTATTTTATGGTGTTGTAAGACTTAGAATAATCTGGAGAGAGTTTATTATAAATTTTGATTTCTTAGGCTTGTTTGTTATGTGCTTATGCTTGTGTTCTTGGTCATAATGTGATTTTTTTATTAGCTGTTCCATGATATGCTGAGAGCAGTCCACCACTGACGCCTTCATGTCTTATCCACTGTTACCTTCTTCCTCGTCAGCCTGTTCTTTTCATGCCACCATGAACCCCTTTCGTACCTTTTTTTCATAGAAATTAGTCTTTCGGCACCACTCCTCTCTTTTTCAAACTAGTACCGTTTGGATTTGTTTGGACCAAATTGTTGAACATCTGTGATTTATGAGGACTTAGTGTTTCCGAATTACAACAGTTGATTTGTTCAGGTCTATATTGCTGGACATCTTTGACCGTTTCTGGCATCTCTGTAGTACATCTTTGATTAATTTGGGTTCAGATCTATATTGCAGGACATCTGTGATCGTTTCTCGCATCTATGTCGGTGTACATCTTTGATTTATATGGGACATTCAGAAGTCTTGATTTGTTGGACACAATTGGCTAGT
The DNA here is from genome assembly GCA_036023075.1 of Gaultheria prostrata. Classification (NCBI taxonomy): domain Eukaryota; kingdom Viridiplantae; phylum Streptophyta; class Magnoliopsida; order Ericales; family Ericaceae; genus Gaultheria; species Gaultheria prostrata. The sequence goes on along the minus strand of JAXBDA010003946.1, from coordinate 7,735 downwards.
AGGTGTAGAGTTTTTCAGGTCACCGTGACGCCTAGGTGGTGGTGTGATGCTTGTGGAACGGCGGTGTATTTTATGGTGGCGATGTGGTGATCGAGAGATTGGAGAGGCCGGCGGGGTTCACTCTGTCAAAGAGAGAGGAAGAGGAGTAAGAGGGGAATTTGAAATTTGGTGGCGAAGAAGTGGGAGAAGGCAGCTATTGGGAGGTGGTTGTGGATGGTGGCCAGGGACGAAGAGAGGGGGTGCCCGGGCTGCCACCACGGCAACCCCCAACTGTCTAATAATACTAGAATAGCCCTGAAATTTTTGGGAATTCGGGGATTTTAAATATACATGTACGAAAAGAACTCCTAATTAAGTTCTCTTATCCTCTCTCTAACTTGTGGGTATTCCTCCAAAAACATGGCATCACTGTACTTATTGTTATTAATACATATTTTTATCATTCGTCATTCCTAATCTATTACATGAGAGGGGGAATTAGACTCGATCCCGGGGTGCAGTGTGGGGCATCCAAGAGCTCCACTGCATGAGCTAGTCACCACTTGCCACTACTGTACTTATTCACACGTCATATGATTGTTGCAATTGCAATTAAAGATAATTATAACAATATTTTCTAGTATTGAAAGTATTTTTCTTTATAATTTGACCTCTCTTTATTTAAGTCATAAATTCAGGCCACCCAAAGTGACGTTCCCGGCTTTGTTCTTGATGGTGGCTATGATGGCGGTTGTTATCGGTGGTAGGTGATGGTTGGGGGCTTAGCATGTGACTTGTGAGGTTTGGGTGTTGAGAAAAAGGGATAATTTTGGGATTTATGATAAATTTGTGAACTTTGTATGGATATTAAAGAGATGGGTGTGAATAGAATTTCCCTTTCTTTCTTCTCATTGTCTTTTTTGATATATGTTATGGACCCACAATTTATCTGACAATCAAGTCTCTCAAAGGGCTAGAGAGTTTTTTTTTTTTTTTTTCAACGAAAGACCACACCAGTTCATTAAAACCGCCATACGGCATCTACAGATAAGCCAATACAAGAGCAAATCATATAATGGCGACTGAAACCCAAAGTCCAAAGTTGAGACGATTCCGTCGAACTCCAAAGCGTAATGGAATACTCCAAAAAGGAGCCAATATTGGAAAGAAGCCAATATTCAATGGAAACAAAATAAAGGAAACTGCATATAGCATAGCCCACCAAATGGGACATCTACAAAAGCAGCAAACAAGAACCATAGAAGCCAGCAGTAAGTAGCAGATTAAATAGACAACCAAACTAGTAACTAAAATCTGCATCATTCCTTTGAACCCTTTCCTTGTCAAACAGCAGTAGTAGCATTCGACCGATATCAACATATCATGACATAGCGGCAAGAAGATAAGCAATAGAGGATCGAGTAATGCATGCCAGCAAGTAGCACAGTAGATTACGGTTAGCAGCAGACACACACCTCACCATCTCCACAAAAAAAATATAGACACAAGGTCAAAGACACATGCTTCCAAATAGTTAGCAAAAGATCCCCAGACGAACCCAACATGAAAAGAAAAAAAAAGGGACTTGAAAGTTTCACTGTTCTTACTTCAGATTTAATGGTGTTGCCGATTGCTGCTTCCGCCCATACAAAAGATGCTACAAGCACTTAATCTATGAACAACCTTATGTTTTTTAATTTCCCAGTAATTAAGATATCTGGAAAGAGGAAAGCGAGGGAGAAATTGCTTGAAACATTAGCTTTTCTTCACCATATGGCCTGTTGCACCAGTCTTTAATTAGTCTAACAAATATCTATACACAAGAGTAAATGAAAAAGTAACAAAGTTAGGTTCAATCCATGAGAATAGTTTATCAGCCCAAATTATTGGAAATCGAAGTGAAACAAAATCACGTCTTTGATGGACACACTGCAGACACTCCTACATGCGGGTTTCACATAATGAAACACAATCTGCTTAGTAAAGAGTAAGATTAGAGGCTTATAATATACATAACCACTAAAATGAGCTCGTCAAGCTATCTTCTACATTGTGAAACAGAACTTCTTCTACAATTTTATATCGCTTTCAGGCAGCTACTGGTGTCAAAATTGTCCGTGTCCTACATAACATAAATTTATCACGTTGAAGTTCCACCTTGTATCATAGTGTTTCTATTGTTGATAGATATAAAGCATTGGACACACTTTTCTTACAATCATGTCCTTGTAATTACAAGCAGCATACAAAAGCAACTGCATCATTGGATCCAAGTAGCCTCTACTTTTGGGGGAGAGGAAAACTGGGGACAGATCATGTTGTAGTAATCACATGAAGGAAAGTGTACGAGGTTTGTTGAAGGCTTGAAGCTCTTGCACTTCACAAATTTCCTTCAATAACAAGAAGCAATTACTCATGAGACAGATATAAGATAACAAAACAATATTTCCGTTACCAGTATGTTGGCAAGCAAATTAAACGCAACCTTCCTATCACACAGAATGAAGGCTAAAAGCAGAGCCCAAGATCGTGGGAGCAATTTACATGCATAGCTTTTCTATTACTTCCCACAGCTATAAAAATAAGTGCTCATTTCCTAACCAAAGAACTATAATGGTAGAAGATATCAGCACCGAGCTCAAATTCTGTATTAAAGCAATTTCAACGAATTCTCTAAACGTATATTCAATATAGACAAGGGTGAGGTCTGAGGGCCGGGTACCAGTTTGTGGTCCCTGGGGAGCCGGTAGGTGCTCCGGAGAGAGGTTTTTTCATGTATTTTGTATATTGCGTACATATATTCGAATACGGGGTTTTTCCTCAAATCTATGTGTCAGTTGTGTGCGCTGGGTGACCGGGGTCGATCCCACCTGCACCACACGCACAAACAAGCAAACCGAGACACAACAAAGTTTACGTGGTTCTGCCAAACAACGGACCTACTTCCACGGGGAGGAGGATTTCACTATATTCTCCGGAGATTACAACAGTGATAATGCACACACAATCTCACACTACAATGAAATCCTCACGTCACTCGTCTATCTCTCACACACTCACAGCCTCTCTCTCTCTCAAAATGTCACTAACTAAGCAAAATGAGATACAAGGGGTGGTATAACCCAAGAGATACAAGAATAAGCAAAACCCTCCCAACCTTGGCCATTGGGCCCAGCCGGCCCACTGGGGTGGACCCCCACAGTTTCTTCAAGTTTAGCTATCTTTCCTCAGGAGTTTTATAAGACAACAAGTACATGTTATGATTTCGTCTTGGATATATTTTCTTTTTCGATTTTTTCGTAGAAAAATGTATAAGGGCCAATTGTAGGAGTTTGCCTCGGGCCCTGAAAGTCTTGTGCCGGCCCCGCATGCATGAGCAAGAGCGCGAGCGTGAAGACGTCTTTTAACAATATCCCAAACTTCTAAAATTTGTAAGATTGCGAGCATGAGTCCAGTACTAAATCACATAATATGGACATTGGGCTCCAAATGCCGCATGTTCTTTGGTTGAACCCCCCCCCCCCAATTCAATGAGCCACGGACAAACCATTAGTGAAGGATAGTGTAAAACCGTGAGGATTACCCCAAAATAGAACAAGAAAACCCAAACTTTAAAGCGTTGAATACCTGGAGAAAGACGAAGCCTTGGAGAGGGCGAGAGGTGTTCTCGGTGGGAATTCAGGAGTTTGACTGTGAATTGAAGCTCCATTGGAATCCGAGGAGAGAGAAGAAGAAATCAATCGATGAATCCTCAGGTATCGCCATTGACGACGGAATTCAGGCGAAGAAGACCAACAACAGAACAGAATGGACTGAGAGCTCGGAGATTTTATTTTTAGTTTTATTTTGGGCCGAAATAAAAAGAAAACCGGTTATTATGGTTTTGATTCAGTACAGCCAAACGTAATTTACGAAACATAAATTCATTTCGATCAAGTACTAATCCATTTTCAATTAACATGAAATTTTTACGTAATTTGTGTTTTTCTGCGCTCTACAATATAGATGTCTTGGATTATTAAAATATCACTAGGATAGTAGAAAACGTACTGAAAGTCCCCGAACAGTTGTTGACATGGAAGGAGATATGTTTCAATGTATCCAAACCCATTTTAAGAAATAGAGATTCATTTAGATTAAGTGTCAATATGTAATTTACTTACTTGATTTTTCTACATCATCTATGTTATAATACATTTTACAAGAAGAATGTCTCGGATTATTAAACAAGGGTCGATGCGAGTAGAAATCGTCCTTTATTACCCAACAGTTCTTAGAACTAAAAACCATCCTGAAACGACGTCGTTAAAAGGTCCATGACACAGGTTCAACCTGTGTCATGACGTGGAAAATTAAAAAAACCCCCAAAATTCGATATTTCCTTCACCCCTTTCCTTCCCTCTCTCGTTGGATACAGAGAACAGAGAAGAAGGCCGCCACCATCGCGTACCACACCAAAGAAGAAGACGCTTCCACTTCCTGCACGCGTTTGTGATAGTGACGTCATTTGAAAAGCACATCAGTTGGGTCTCTCTGTCGACGGTGAGTCTTGTTTCTTTTTCACCATTGCTCAATTTCTATGTTATCAGATGAAGGAAACATATCCTCATGCAAACTTATGAACAGAGTTCTTTCATGTGATTTGCCTACCAACTGTTTGATCAATGAACCAATGACAAATTCTAAAAAATGCCCTCACACACCCACACTTCAAAGTGTTGATTGAGTCTCCTTTCCGTGTTATTGAATCATATGGAATCGTCCTTTGGCCCAGGTTTATATGGAATCTAGTTCTCGAGAACCAGGGACAGAACTAGGATTTCTTGCACGAGGGAGCCGCGAATACCGAGATTTTAACATTTCAAGGTCCAAGAATCTAAACATTTAAATGTCTAAATAACTAGCAATAATCCGTGTAATGCACTTGAATTTTAAGCGGACCATCGAAAGTTAATTTTTTTGGTTCATGAAATGGAAGTTTAGATATTATGCTACCGCCACATCAGTCAGGAAATATTGCTCCATCGACACGCCACACCATTATTTATAAGGGATCTTACCACACATATGTCGGGACCGAAACTAAAGTCTTACTGCATGTAAGTGGTGTTAGGAGTATGTTTAACATCAATATCTTTTATTTTGTTTGAGGGAGGCCCACCATATAATTACTAGGTAATTCTTGGGAATTTCAAATGGGGGGAGAACTTGGCCTCCCTTAGCACCTATGTAGTTCCATCTTTGCTGAGAACTGACCCCTAAATGCTGTTGTACCCAAGTAACAAATTCCTAAAACAGACGCGTTGGTTTGACCCCCATTTGGTTCCTTCTTTGTTCTTCCCAAACCTTCCACTTCATTACTAAGTTCTTAATCAAGTCCTACATTGGTGTGCTATTCAGATTGTGAAGGTTGGCATCTCCGGTTGTGATGTTTCCAACCACTATGGGGGCCATTTGATAGTCACATAATCAAATAGTAAATGACTTTCTTCATCGAAAAGATGCAGAGACAAAGTCGAATACCGACATTTCTTTAAATCTCCTATGTATCTATCCATCCCTCATCTCCTGCAAAAAGAGTCAGTTCTATGTCTTGGCTATTTATGCATATCATTTTCGGTAGATTTATGTATGCATTGTGCGACAACTTGTATTGCATTGTGTTCTGTTCTGAAAGTGATATGGTTCTACTCCTCATAGATTTGGAGTTAATGAGGAAATGTATGTATGTATGTATCTGGGTAATTCCATTGCACTTGCCCATCAATTGTCTGAAACTCTAGGTAATTCCCTTAAAGTTTGATCCTTTAGAAGTGTAAATGTTGGGGAAGTGACTTATTTGTCCCTCTTTTTGTGACGGGGTGTGTTTGAGATTTTGTATATATGCACTTTGTTGGGAAAAAATGGTTTAATAATCCATTCGTTCTAACCTGTGCGGATAAAATGTTGTATCTTTGTGTCATGACTAAGTGGGGACAAATTTGTTTTGAGGACTTTGTGTCAAATGCTAGCTTTGGTCATCTTTCATCAATTCCTAGGTTATATTCACAGATGGTTTTGACGTTTTTGTTTTGTAGTTTTATATCACAGTACCACTCAAGACATAATTATCATTTAGTACTTTATAATTTCATGTTTTTGAGGAATATGCTTGAACGCTAACAACTTAGAACCAAGAACTGGACCAGGACCGGACCTGTTTTGCAGTTTGGTTCTGCACTGGTTCATGTATAATCTTCATCTTTTGGTTTGCAATTCTTTTCGACTGTTTGGAATGGTCCTGTATCCTGGTTACTTGATTTCTCCACAACTGAAAATCTTGCTCCGATCATTCCGGACCTTGTACAACCTTAATTCTTATATGATTAATGATGTTTTGGGTGAACTTAGTTTGGAGTGGTTTTCAAGTTACATGATTGGTGCTTCTTTTTGCTGGTAACAGGATATTACAGATTAAAAAGCCTCGTTATGATGATCGACATGGTAACGCTCGTCTCTATGTTGGTCACTTGTCTTCAAGAACGCGATCGCTTGACTTGGAGGGGCTCTTCAGCAGATATGGGAGGTGAGCAAATATTCCAATTCAAGTTTATGGTTGATCATAGACTTTTTCTCCTTTGAAACCTGTTGTTATTTGTTTATACTTCTGCATATTTGTCTATTGGTACTAAGGCATTCATCTCACTTCTGTACCGTCTTAGTGAATTCTGCATGGATGATAGCATTAAAATCCTTCGTCCTTGCATTTTAGATTTTGGAGTGTCATTACTTGAGAATACTAAAACGCTTCAGATGGGGGGGGGGGGGGAACCCATAAAAGGGAGTGTTTAGAAACGAAGAGAATGGTTACCGAGCAATACTTTTGCCTGCAATCTTGTCCTTTTCTTCCTTTGCAAGAATCAAGTAATTGAGGTGGTGAAGGATCAGTATAAGGTGGTTTATGGGTAATTAATTCATATGATTTTATGGCTCATGGTAAATTGATATCATTCACCGTCTTATCCAAGACTGGTACTTAGTTTCTGGATTTAGTCTTCAATCACTAAAGGTTGCGTTGCTGCATGGTTTGTCTCCTATTACATGTTGGAGACGTTTAGTCATTTACCAAGCCAAGCTAGTTTTTGTGCTTGGATTTATGTTAACTGTTCATCATGTTATCTCCGAAGGAATATTGCACCCTCAGGTGTATCGTTTTATAACTTGAATGATCTTGTTGAAGGTTTCTGGGCGTTTCCCTAACCTGGTGGTCAATGGTGGGAGGGTGGCCCTGGTGGAATTTCTTGCCGAGTGTCTAGGAGACTTTGGCGATTCTTTCTGTAGTCTTATTGCGTATTTTTATGAAATTGGCAACAATCTCAAACTGGTGTTTAGTTCGTCTTGAAGGGTGAAGTGTCATACACTTCAGTACGTAATGATGGCCTTACCGTTTTGGCAACCATTTCTGCCGAATACGAGATGTGGATATGAAGCACGACTATGCCTTCGTTGTATGTATCAGTCCTGCCTTGTCTCTAATTACCTTCTCGTGATTATACTCAAGGACTTAGCTGTTCTGTTGTTTAGAGAATTAGCGTTCCCCTTCTTTTGTTTGTGCTTGCCCCACAACTTCTTTCTACAGGAATTTAGTGACCCACGAGATGCTGATGATGCAAGATATGGCTTGAATGGGAGGAGATTTGATGGAACTCATATCGTTGTTGAGTTTGCAAAGGGAGTAAGTTGCAACTACATGGCTTTACCTTTATGCTGTTGAATT
>JAXBDA010003945.1:0-31543 GCA_036023075.1 Gaultheria prostrata | reverse complement strand
TTTGTATAGATGAGGTGGGTGAGTTTGGACGTTTTTAAAGAGTAGGGGGTGTCCATGAAAATTTGAAATAGATGAGGGGGTCTCCATAGAATTTAACCTAAATCTTTCTCAAAATTATACCCATCGTTCATTTATATGAGAATTGTCGCCCCCCAAAAAAAAATAAAAATAATAATAATAATAAAAATTTCATTAACTTATGGTTTAACAACGACATTCTGTCAAACTATATATGTTGTTCATTTATGTGTGAGTCGATCACGTATGACAATGGGAAGCGAGGATGGTGTAGCGCACTTAATGCGCTGTACTGTGCAATGGATATCACAGCCGCCCATCTTGGAAGTTAATGGTCCAGATTTGTAGAAGTTTTCTTACCGGTAATAAATCACTTTGATCGATAAGAAAACGTCTGTGCATCCGAGCTATTGAAAAAACATTTTCCCCCAAGTCCTAGGACAATGTTTCATGTATTTGAAGGTTTTAATTTTTTTTTCGATTGACTTAAATGTGAGCCGATCACATGGGGCAATTTTAAGTTAAATTAATGGGTTAGTGAACTGTCTAGTGTCAAAGAATTATATTTACGGTTATTGAAACGTGAGTCGATTAGATATGATATTTGCTCTATTACAACGATCCAAAAGATAACTATCCTATACACGACTTTAGGCTTTGGTATTTTTTGAAGTATATTTACCGTTCATTTATATGTGAGTCGATCACACAAGACAATATCCTATGAGTTTAACCTCTTAATTACGACGATCCGAAAAATACGCACCACAGACACAACTTTTGGCTTTGATATTTTTAAAGTATATCTACTGTTCATTTAATATGTGAGCTGATCACACAAAAATAATATTCCACTCGCTTAATTCTTAAATTACAATGATTAAAAATATAACCGCTCTCAACACGACTTAGGATGTGGTATCACAACAAAAACCCTATTTCATCCATAGGGTGACCGTGGGTCATCATCACGTGATGTCCCAATGTTCCAACGCCCATCACAAACATTTATTTACGCGGAATCCATTGATATATAGTACAGTAGTATGTATGAACCCCACGTAGGTCGCAAGAGTATCACCAATAAAATAATCGAAACATCTAAATAACTAAAATTAACAATGTTTGTTCGAAAATTGGCTCACATTGACATAATCAAAGATAACAACTTTTTAGCCAATAACCAAATTTTGGCATTTGGATAATCAAAAGTAACAATATTTTCTCAATAACCAAAACTCAATAACAAAATTTTGGGGATCACACCCTATTTATAAGTATTTTTTGGTAGAACGAATTCAAAAGAAATAACATTCTCCCTTCATTTTTCAAATACTTACTTCAAAACTCAATTTTTTTGCACTCTTTCTAAAAAAAAATGAAATTATCAATAATAAAAAAATTAAAAATATGTTCAAGATTGGTCTCATTTTAAAGATATTGTGAATATCTTTTAAATAGTACTAATATTATAAAAAAATATATATACAAATTTTAAGTTGTGCCCATTTTATGAATAAAAATAGAGTGAATAGTACTTTTTTATTTATTATGGATACAAAATACCATTGTGACACTCCACATTGTTAACTTTATAAATGTCTTGTATGGATAATCAAAATCTGATGTGGCAACTTTTGATTATCCAATTTTAGTTATACCACTGGTGATGCTTTAAAAATGTAATTGCAAAGGATGTTGGGTGTCCGGGACCTCTGAATAATTACTCTCCATTGTGGGGTTTCCATACGGCCCGGCCCTAAAATCACTATCGTGATAACGTATGCGAGTGGGATTTACTTTCACGCGCTCCAAGAGAGAAACATAGAGGCCATAAACACCCGTCCGTATAAATGAGCTCACTATACCAACCAAAACTCTTCTCACACATACTCTTACTCTCTCTCTCTCTAAAACTCTTTGGTAAATCTCTTCCCTAGGCGATGGTCTGCGGTTAGGGTTTTTGATCTTCTCCGCCGTCTCTGTGAGCCTCTCTCTCTCTCTCTCTCTCTCTCATCCACTCACTTCTTCTTTGTTTCTGTTATCATCTACTTGGTTTGAGACACTGGTTTCATCTACACACTGTGAAAGTTCTTTGATTTTACATTTTAATCGGTATTTTGTGTTAGAAACTATGCAATCTGGCTTCGATAACGTTTTTGTGCATTTTTTTGTTGTTGATTTCGAGTTTGGGACTTGATCTATGTTTTTTTGATTCTATAATTTCTGCTTACTTATTTTTGTCTGTTTGACTTGCAGTTTTCTGTGAAATCTTCAGCCCTGATATACTCGGTACAGTTTAGGTACATTTTTTCCCTTTGAATGTGGTGTTTTTGTTTGACTTGCATGTGCTCTGATCGCTCTGTTTCATGTGTTTTTTCTGTTAAACTCTGGGCTTTTTTTTTTTTTTTTTCTGTTTTAAAAAATAGTTTTCCTCTCGTATTTGTCTGCGTTTCTTCTGGGTGTGTTTTGGTTGTAGTCATTTTTTTGGTTAAAATCTGGGCTTTTTTTTTGTTTTAAAAGTTCTCTGTGAAATCGTCAGCCCTGTTATACTCGGACAGTTTAGGTACATTTTTCCCCTTCGAATGCTGTGTTTTTGTTTGAGTTGCATGTGCTCTGATCGCTTTGTTTCATGTGTTTTTTGTTAGACTCTGGGCGTTTTTTTTTGGTTTTTAAAAATAGTTTTCTTCTCGTATTTGTCTGCGTTTTCCCTTCTGGGTGTGTTTTGGTTGAACTCATGTTTTTTTTGGTAAATTCTTGGCTTTTTTTTTTTAGTTTTTAAAAGTAGTAGTTTTCTTCTCGTATTTGTCTGTGTTTTTTCTTCTGGGTGTGTTTTGGCTGAAGTCGGGCCATTTTGTTTTTGTCTAAAACTAGTTATCTGGCTTTCTTATTCATTCTTATTGTTTGTCTTTGTCTATTTAGTATATACTATACTTATTTTTTGTTTATCTTTCTTTCTTCCTTCCTTCTGGGTGTGTTGAGGTTTAAGGCAGGCCGTTTTCTTGTTGTCTAGAACTTGTCATCTTGCTTTTTCTATACGTTTTTAGTGTTTATCTTTGTCTATTTAGTCTACACTGTGCTTATTTTTGTTTGTCTTTGTTTCTCAACATACCTTTGGTTTGACTGGTTTCAACTTCTCTCTGTGAACGACTGGAACTGTGCTTATTTCTTGTTGCACTTGATGTGTTTTTTTGAGCTCTCACTTGTTTTGTTTGAGAGTACTCTTGCTTTTGTATTTGCCTTATTTCTTGTGTTTTCCTGTCCGTTTTTCCTTGTAGGTTTGTTTTAGTTGAAGTCAGGCTTTTTTTATTGTGCCTGAAACTAGTTGTTTTGCTTTACTGTTCCTTTTTAGCGTTTTAGGGAATTCTTTTAGTGTTCATCTCTGTTTATTTGTTATATACTCTGCTTATTTCGTATGCTTTTGGTCTATTTTCGCTCTGATTCTTGAGGTTTTGTGTGAAAGTTGTTCTGGATCTAGGATGAATGGTGTTTCCCATTGGTTTAGGTAGCCCTTTTCTGCTTTAGCTTTTGTCTTACTCTAGCTATGTTGAAATTTGTGGTCTCTATGCTCTTTTTTTTTTTTATGTATTTGAGGGCTGAGGCCTCTGGTTTTTTTTTTTGGCTGTCTGTTTTAAATTGCTATTATTATGTTTTTAGCAAGAGTCTCAGGTTCTGACGATTAGAAAATCTGTGTTTGATTGTATTGTGAGAATCAGATATGCAAAATTTTACAGATCCTGTTCTTATAGATATGAACATCCATTCATTTTCGTATTTATTTTGAAAATTAGTTTTTTGAGAATCTCCTTTAGTGTTCTATAATCTGAGTGCTTGTCATCAACCAAAGTTTTGAAAACCATCAACCAACTAGTTCTTCATTAGTGCTAAATAAAAAGGTTGGTTCCTAAACTGCAAACATGGATATCTGTTGCTGCTAAAGGAAAAGGAAAAACTGTTAAGCAAACAGAGTGTTTCGACTTCTCTGGACTAGTTTGATCTGTGCAACTGTAATTTTTTTCATAGTTCCAACTATAGTTCATTAGTAGATGTAGGGGAAACCAGTGCTGTCTGCAACTTATCTTTTGTATTAAACAAATACTACACTACTTTTCTGGGGCACATATTTAACTACTAGACTGAATTTTGATTTTGTGGATTTTGCAGTCCCTTTTTCTTAAATTTTGTGCTATTATGGCTAATCTAATAGCTGTGTCTGTTAATTGTTTTCAGGATCAGCCTATGGATTCCCACGAGGGAAATGGGACAGTAAACGGTGCAGGAAATGGGGCGTCAGAATCTTTGCCACCGCCCCCACCTGTTCCAGCAAATGTTGTTCCATTGCAAGTAGAAACAGACCATGCTCCTGAACCTCTCAAGAAAAAGGTTACGCGCGTACCTATAGCGAGACGTGGTTTGGGATCCAAGGGGAATAAGATTCCCCTTCTTACCAACCATTTCAAAGTCAACGTCTCCAATGTTAATGGGGACTTCTTCCATTATAGCGTATGTTTTCTCTTAACTTCCTCCTGCTAATTCATCTCACTTTCTGAAATTTTATGGAACCTAGAATCTGTAGCGTTCACACTCCTTTATGGTATTATAATTCTCTCCTCTGGAATAGGTCGCGCTTTTTTATGAAGATGGTCGCCCGGTAGATGGTAAGGGAGTCGGGAGGAAGGTGATCGACAGAGTCCACGAGACCTACGACACCGAGCTAGCTGGAAAAGACTTCGCGTACGATGGGGAGAAGAGCTTGTTTACGCTTGGTCCTCTTCCTAGGAACAAACTCGAATTCACGGTGGTTCTCGAGGATGTTGTGTCGAACAGGTATGGCGAGAAGACATTGTTTAGGACTCTTTCCATGTTGGTATTGGTATCTTTTCTGGATACATTTATCTCTCTTATTGATTTGACACCTTTATATTTCCAGGAATAACGGTAATCGAAGCCCGGGAAGTCCCAATGATGACCGGAAAAGGCAACGGAGGCCGTACAACTCAAAAACATTCAAGGTGGAGATCAGCTTTGCTGCGAAGATTCCCATGCAGAGTATAGCAAATGCCCTAAGAGGGCAGGAGTCCGAGAACTCTCAAGAAGCACTGAGAGTTCTGGATATCATCTTAAGACAACATGCATCAAAGCAGTAAGTCACATTAATTTCCTTAAAATTTTACACAGCGCTGGTGTTTTCCATTTTCTAAGCAACGCTTGTGGCACATTGCAGGGGCTGCCTCCTTGTACGACAGTCATTCTTCCATAATGACCCAAAGAACTTTGTTGATGTCGGAGGCGGTGTCCTTGGCTGCAGGGGCTTCCACTCAAGTTTCAGAACGACCCAGGGTGGATTGTCACTGAACATAGGTAGATTTGGACAATAGTAGCATTGTATGCTCTTTCTCGTTCAATTATGTAATTTCATCACCAATGTGCTCTTTTGGTTTTCAGATGTGTCTACCACCATGATAATTCAGCCTGGGCCAGTTGTGGATTTCCTTATTGCAAACCAGAATGTTAAAGACCCCTTTCAAATTGATTGGGCTAAGGTATCAATATTTCGCCGTACTGTTACTGTCGTATTAATTCATCTTCTTTCGATTTTTTGTGTCCTTAAATGTTTTGAACGTGGGTTTACTTGTTTATATTAGGCGAAACGGACCCTGAAGAATTTGAGGGTAAAGACCAATCCCGCCAACACTGAGTACAAAATATCTGGATTGAGCGAAAAGACGTGCAAAGAGCAGATGTATGCTTCCTTGATATCGAGTATTTCTTCCTTTGGGAACAAACAATGAATAGACCAGCAAAGTTCTTCCAAAAATACTGCATACTCAATGCCTGACTATTGTTTAATCTCTGGGAAGTTTGTAAATTGTCCGATTGAAGTGTCTGATCAATTTACCGTTTTTTTCCTGTTGAATGCTGTAGGTTTTCCTTGAAGAAGGGGAAGGATGAGGATGGTGAAGTACAAACTGTTGAAGTGACGGTTTATGATTATTTTGTCAACCACCGCAATATAGAGTTGCGTTATTCTGGGGATCTACCATGCATTAATGTTGGGAAGCCAAAGCGCCCAACTTACTTCCCTCTAGAGGTGAAATATTGTGTCATAATTCTCATCAAGTGAAAAGCTGCTTCTGATCCCATTATGATATATAGTTTCTCATTGCGGCTCTGGTTGTAGCTTTGCTCATTGGTATCCTTGCAACGCTATACGAAATCACTGTCAACTTTTCAACGATCTTCTTTAGTGGAGAAGTCAAGACAAAAGCCACAAGAGAGGATGAGGGTGTTAACTGATGTAAATTTCATCCTCAAACATCGTATTGATCTTTCTCTTTGCATTGTGCTTAGAGTCTATTGGTTTTGGCAGGCTCTTAAAGTCAGCAATTACGATGCTGAGCCTATGCTGCGTTCTTGTGGCATTTCAATCAACAACAACTTCACCCAAGTTGAAGGCCGTGTGCTCCAAGCCCCGAAGGTACTTTTGAATACCATTATTGGCTTTTGTTTTGTTCGACTAATGGTCATATTTGGCTACCTTAAGGCCCCCTTCAGTTTTGAGGAGAAAAAATGGAGGTACCAGAATGCCTTTTACTTTCCCAATAATAAATCCGGTTTTCCCTCAAAACTTGTCCTTAAATAGTGCAAGATTTGGCATCATGTTTTTTAGGTAATACCTTACAAGTCATACCACAATATTTTAGCATTCTTGCAGAATTCATTCTCCATTCTCACAAGAAAATCTGTTTCATTTTCCTTTTATTTTAGTTTGCCTTTCTGGGAAGAGGAACTAGGTTGTCCACTCTGAACTAACTATAGTTTGTCCTATTACAGTTGAAAGCAGGAAACGGTGAGGACTTCTTTGCTCGAAATGGGCGGTGGAATTTTAATAATAAGGTGCTCTTTGGGCTATGCCTCATTCCTCCTAATATCTTTTGATGTTTTGTATATCCCGACTCAAGTTTGACTTTATCTGTGGTTCTTGTAAATCTCTGGCGGAGTAGAAATTGGTGAACCCAACAAAGATCGAGCGCTGGGCTATTGTGAACTTTTCAGCTCGCTGTGACTTACGTGGCCTTGTTAGAGACCTGACCAGAACAGGAGAAATGAAGGGAATTGTATGTGCTGTTATTTATGCTTACTGCATCTTCACTGTTCTATGATTGGAACTTGGGAATATGTCCTTTTAATTTTCTTATTTTATTTTTTTGGGTAGCAAATCGATGCCCCGTTTGATGTATTTGAAGAGAGCCCACAAAATAGACGAGCGCCACCTCCTGTTAGAGTGGACAAGATGTTTGAAGAAGTCCAATCCAAACTTCCTGGGGCTCCTCAGTTTCTTCTGTGTGTGCTTCCCGAGAGGAAGAATTGTGATCTTTATGGTTGGTTGGATTTGATTTATTGGTTTTTTTTTTTGCTTACTAAATTGATGTATTCATTTTATCCTGTCGTTATCTTCTTTAGTGTTAACTGAAATAATTCATCTGACATCTAAGGTCCATGGAAGAAAAGGAACCTTGCTGACTTTGGGATTGTGACTCAATGTATGGCGCCTACAAGAATCAATGATCAATATCTGACAAATCTTCTCCTTAAGATCAATGCGAAAGTGAGATACTGTGTCACAGTGATTTCTGCTTTGAGATAACTGATAAGCATTCCCTTTCTTTTGAGTAAGTAAGTCTGGACATTCAGATACACTATTCTTGTCATCTTCTTACTTTCTTGCAGCTTGGTGGGTTGAATTCTATGTTAGCTGTTGAACATTCTCCTTCAATCCCCTTGGTATCCAAGGTTCCTACCATAATTATTGGGATGGATGTCTCACATGGCTCTCCGGGACAGTCTGATGTGCCATCAATTGCTGCGGTAACGTGCATCCTTTTACCTGTTTAACATACTCTCCTACCAAACTTTTTTTTTCTTTATTATTTTCAGTACTAAAAATGCACTCGGAATCTTATGGAAATGTGATACTTCAAAAACTGGCACCACCAAAACTGAAAGTACTAGGAAAGAAAGGAACGGAAAAGAAAACATATTCTACTGCTACCTTCTGTTCCGTTTCCTGGTTATTGAACTAAATTTCTTATCTTATTATACAATATTTAGGTAGTGAGCTCCAGGCATTGGCCACTGATTTCACGCTACAGGGCGTCCGTCCGTACTCAATCCCCCAAGGTTGAGATGATAGATTCACTATACAAGCGTGTTTCTGACAAGGAGGATGATGGCATAATGAGGTGGGAAACCTCATGTTAAATGATTCTGCATGTTTGGTCATTTTCTAAGAGCACATTCACTGCTCTTGTTTACCAGTTCCAGTTCCTTGAGTTTGAGTTAACAATTTTCTGTTGATTTTTCAAATGTCATTTGTTGTGCTCGTGATTATTTTGTTGTTTTAAGCCCCCTTTTGACTATGTTTAAACAGTTGAGAACTGAATTGATGTGTTTTCCTCTTCCAGGGAGCTTCTACTGGATTTTTATGTGACTTCAGGGAAACGGAAACCTGATCAAATTATCATATTTAGGTAATTGTTTCTTCTATGTATGGCCAAAGACAAGTATATTCATTGAATCCTGCGTGGTTTGATCTGGTCTCTACCTTTGATGCTAGTTGTACTTGTTAATTTATTGGTGAGGACAGAAAATCTGAGACTGAATAACAAATGAGAGAAACAAATCAAGGCATTGGATACAAATCTTAGGGCACACTTACTATTTTAAGAAGCAACTGATTGAGAAAAGGTAGGATGTGTGTTGATATTATGAGACACTACCATCCTTCAAATTTCTTGCTTCCTTTCTTTATACCACCTTTTTTCCAATCTACAAATTTTAGTTCCTTCATTGTTCGCATTGCTAATTTGCTACAACTTCTGCATGTCTTACAATCAAACACCAGAGGCACATCCAAAATTTGTCAATAAAATGAATGCTAAAGTTGGTTGGGAATAGTATTGCATGGTAAAATTTTGGCATAGGTCATATACATATAGAGTTCCGATCTAATGAGGGATCCCTCAACGAGCTTAAGTTGCGGACCTCCACTTTTCGGATCAAATTTCTACAATCTGAACCGTTAGATGTGTTTAAAAGGTGTTTTTAAGGGTTCCCGCGAGAATTTGGCAAAAAAAATACCCAGAAGGGTTTTATCAGAGCATTTTTTCATAAAAACGCTATAAATGCAGTTTTATGAAAAACTGCTCCGATCAAGACCTTCCCGGTATTTTTTTTTTGCTCATTTCTCTCGGGAACCCTTAAAAACACCTTTTAAACACATCTAACGGTTCGGATCGTCGAAATTTGGTCTGAAAAGTGGAGGTCCGCAACTTAGCTCGTTGAGGGATCCCTCATTAGATCGCCTTCCTATATATATATATATATAGAGTACACTTCCAGTCCGGACTGGAATAAAATCCGGACCACTGTGTTTTCGTCACTTTCCGGACCAAATCTCGACGATCCAAACCGTTATTTATAATATATTTATATATATATATATATATATATATTGTGTGAAGGATTGCCCCATGGTGCAATGTCTCTTGAAAATTCTCTTGACGTGCATTTTTATTTTCTTCTATTTCCCCTCCCCCACCCCCCTTTATAATAGTTTTCCTATATTCCATTCCTGTCATATAGGCTGGTTCTTTTCCTTTTCAATTGCATGGCCACAGCTAATAATCTATTCTTCATCATTCATTTTGCTAGGGATGGTGTTAGTGAATCTCAGTTCAACCAAGTGCTGAATATCGAACTCGATCAAATTATTGAGGTTTTTGCGCTAATTTAAGTTCTTCCTTTTGTTGGGAGGCTTCCCCCCCCTTCCAGCTTAATGATAAAAGGTTTACGTTTGAATTTATTTGGGGTTTTGCAGGCCTGTAAGCATCTAGATGAGAACTGGTCACCTAAGTTTGTTGTCATTGTGGCTCAGAAGAATCATCATACAAAATTTTTTCAGCCAGGATCTCCAGATAACGTGCCCCCGGGTTAGTCTTCCAGTAAAAGCATGGAGATAATTCAATTTTTTTGATTGAATGGAAACCCTTAACGTTTTCACTTCTATGCAGGGACGGTAATAGACAATAAAATATGTCATGCACGGAACAATGATTTTTACATGTGTGCACATGCTGGAATGATTGTGAGTAAAACTGTAGACTTACCAAATTTGATTGTTATTTCTGTTTTGAAAGTGGCATTCCATCCACGGTGATTTTTCGATCATGTTTCATCAATTGTGATTTGGTGCTAGGCCTTATAAGTGGATCCTCCCTTCTTAGATATATAGCCTGTCTTTTTTTTTTTGAACTTTTGAAGTAAGAGTTCAAGTTGTGTCTGGTTGTTGACCTTTAGTGAGACTGAGATGGATAAATTGGTGTAATAACTATTTAAATTGTCTTCTCAAAACAGGGGAAAAAAACTATTTAACTTGAGTCTTGGCAAAGGTAGCTATGAAATAAGTACGCCCACAAGGCTATTTGATTTACTCATTCTCTCATTGCGTTTATGGGTACCTGAGGCTCTCAGTCCCATTGTTACTGCCTTCTGCTGACCTTAGCCAAGCACCAACTGCCAATGGAAAAATTTGTGGTCTTCATTTTAATATGCTTACTTGCTCGTACATTCCCCATGGAAGTTGCTCGTGTTTCTTTGATCACGGTCCATGTTTTCTTTGTAGGGTACCACAAGGCCAACTCACTACCATGTCTTGTTAGATGAGGTTGGTTTTTCAGCTGATGAGCTCCAGGAACTTGTCCATTCTCTGTCCTATGTGTAAGTATAAATTCTGGGCGACTGTATCCTTCTTTTTCACGTCAGCACATTTCGAGAGCCTACAAAAAATGTGAAATTAAGTGTTTGTTTTTAATTTGTGTAGTTACCAGAGGAGCACTACGGCTATTTCTGTCGGTAATTTCAAACTTCTGATTACTTCTAGTCAATAATATGACTGCAACATTTTATTCAAGCTGAATATGTTGTTAGTCAAATGCCAACGGTGGTTATGAGCTAGACGATTGATCAGGATAGTCGTTAATTCACTCAGATGCACTATATTTGTCGTTTCCACTATTTCTGCACCAATTTGTTTTTATTTAATTGGTTTAAAAAAAATGCTAATCTATTATCCTCCTCGGCCTCTTTTGTTTTGTGTTGGCAGTGGCTCCTATATGTTATGCTCACTTGGCAGCCACTCAGGTAGGACAGTTCATGAAATTTGAAGACTTGTCCGAGACATCCTCAAGCCATGGGGGATTGACATCTGCGGGGCCCATTCCTGTCCCTCAGTTGCCGAAGTTGCAGGAAGCTGTCTGCAACTCCATGTTCTTTTGTTGAGGTTTGGAAGTCCTAAACTCTGCTGCCCCTTTTGCTGAACGACAAGTTAGGCACTGGGTTTGTATATATCTATCTATCTGGGTTTTGTGGTGACTTTTTATGTGTGGATGGAACTGGCTCAAGTATGTAAGTTTGGATACTAAGTAGCTTCTTCCAAGTCTGATTAGGTGCATCCCCAACTAAACTCTTTTGAAACCATGTTGGTTTGGTTTATGCTCAGGCAGGCTAGCCCTGTTTTGCTGACTTATAAATGGCTAGGCTATGGAGTGTTTCGATATCGTATTGGGTTATGTCGTGTTTGAATGAGGGTATCGGCTATTTTCCTGATGTGTGTAGGATTTGTTGATGACAGGTTATTTTTTTATTTTATTTTATTTTTGGAGTTGTGGAGGAAAAGGAAGAAGGGTATGGGCAGTGAAGTTAAAAACATGTCCAATTCCCCTTCCACACCCTCTAAATAAATAGCACCACAAATCTTCATGTCCAAACAAGGTAACAGTGACCTTGAAAACTCCTGAGATAATTTGAGTTGCGGCGTCTTTAAAGAAAGCAGTTGAACTCTATAATTTAGTGTTCGTAGGTAAATAAATAAATCCAAGTCTGAAAAATATTTGATTCGGCTCTGAATGAGCACTAATGGTGAGTTTGATAATGTTCTTATTTTCAGTTTATGTTTTTTAAAGTTTCTGCAAGCATATTAACAAACACGTTTAAGTATGTTTTTGTTTTCGGATAACTTTTATTCTAAACCCCTTATAATTTTTATTGTTATTGTAAACCCTTTACAAAGTTTCTTGAAGTTGTCAAAAACATTAGCTGATGTTTTCACCTGTTTAATAACTGGATCGTTGTACTAAAATTTGGTCGCGTTTGACACCCGATGTCTTTACAAGTTCCTCGATGATTAATTTCCTTAAATTGACATATTTAGCTGATATGGGAAAACAAGTAGTATGATAAAATCTGATTTTCCGATCCTCTCTCTCCCCTCGATAGGGGGCAGGGCTCCAATTTACACAATTGATTGGAAAATGACGGGGTTTTCCTTCTGATGACTAAACTAGGAGTGTACTATAATTGTCTAAATTAGTAGTATTTATTTTGTTTGGTATGTTAACAAAATAAATACTCAAAACACATTTTATTTTATTTTCGTTTTTTGACAAAATTTCATAGTTAGGGTTTTAGTTTTTCATAAACAAGAAATTAAAAACTAATAAACGTTATTAAACGTTTCCTAAGTTGTTGGAAGTTCTGCCGAAGTGCATGATATGCACCAGTTGAGAAGGTCAGTGTTTTAAAAAAATTTCCCTCATTTCTTGTACTTAAAATGTGTGTTTCTAAAACAAACCAAAAGATAGCTTAATTTTGTGGTTGATGGTCTCGGAGTTGTAAAAATGAATGACTTCGATCATTAAAATTAATTAAGGTTCACTGAAATCAATTATGGTCTTCCAAAATTCGACGCAATATTCATATCAAACAAAAGAAAAGCCATTCCTTGATTTTCTGTTTGATATGAGTTTTAGGTTGAATTTCGGAAGAAGTTTCGCTAAAATGTTTTTTTTGGGGAAGACGTTTGATTAAAACTTAAGAAAAATTTAATAATTTTAATGTAATGTTTTTGATATTTAATGAAAAAGTTATTCACAGAGCAAATTGAATAAATCGAGTAGTAATTTTTTCGAGCTTAGTTTGAAAATATAATAAGCTTCAACTCAAATAACTTGGTTTTGCGATTATTAAATCCCACCATTTTAGTGAAACTGCGGAAGAAACCACTTTATATATTCAGTCTATTTCTCTCAAAGTGTACGTTTTTTTTTTTTTTTTTTGTGAACATGCTAATTTCATTGATTAAAAAAAAAAAGCGTACAAGTCTGGGCATCGTTTTGGGTGCAAGTCTGAGCCAACTCTTGTACGCTGTGTAGGGCTTACTTCAGGGTCCCCACAAACAATCCGAACTGTCCCACTTCGATGTCGATCAAGAAGCCAACCATCATCGCCATTGCCAAATGCGAAACGACACCTCGATGATCAAGGAGAAGAAAGAAAAAGAAGGAAAACGCAAAGAAACTTTCAAATATGAGATCGAGAGAAAAGACCCTAGGTCACTGGACGAGGGATTATTGAAAGCAAGAAATTGGGGAGGAAGGAAAACACCCATCAAAGGTAAAGTCTCCCCTCCGCCGCATTAGGGTGGGGAAAAACCCTAGGGAGGGAGGGGAAACGACTAGAATTTTTAAGAGAGAGATGCGTTGGGTTAGAGAGAAAGGAATTTGATATTCCAGTTGATAAGACAAAGGATAGCTTGGAAGCAGGGCCGGCCCAAGCGTTTTGAGTGCCCTAGGCCTAATCGAAAAAATGTGCTCTAAATTTTTTTTCAGCAACAATTACAATACGAGAAAGCCCTAAAATTTGAGTGCCTTTGACTGTATCATTCAAATTTGTAACTTGTTAAGAATAAAGTCATAAAGATCTAGATTTCAAAAAAAATATATATTTATCAAGTTTAAGCCATTTAACTAATATAATATTGAGCCTTTTTTTTAGATTGAGCCACAATAGTTTAGATCCTTTTGTAACTAATACTGAGCCTTTTTTTTAGATTGGGCCACAATAGTTTAGGCCATTTTGTAACTAATATTGGGTCTTTTTTTTTATTTGGGTAAAAAAAGAGTCATAGTCTAGCCCATTATTAAAAAATGTCGGAGTGCCCCCAAAATTGGCCCTTTTTGAAGCGCCCTAGGCCTTATGGGCCTTGGGCCTGGGCCGGCCCTGCTTGGAAGCTCTCAAGCGTAAGGTGAATCACTCCCTCGAGGTTCCATTTGTGTTTGTGTGCGCGCGTATGAAGCGAAAGATTATTAAGTACTCCATTTGTGTTTGTGTGCGCGCGTATGAAGCAAAAGATTATTAAGTACTCTAGTACTCTTGAACTCTACAACCATAAATTCTTGTGGAGTATGGAATTAAGTGTATGAATCTCACGTTAATGTATGTGTTGATGAAGATCACTCGAGAGATCTAGAGCTTCAACACCTGCAAGAGGGAGAGGAAAGAGGAGCATGATTTGGGTGAAGAACTCGTTAGTTTGTCTCATCTCTAAAATGTACCGGAATTAACTTCAAATTATGGAAATAATGTGTTAGGTATTTGTTTATCACTCAGTCCTTTCTGGCTATTTTATTCTGTTATTGCTTATTGGTGGTCAAGTGACTTTTGAGTAAAATTCCTTGCTTATATTGGTACGAATACGATGGTCACAATTTAGGTACCAATAGCCTGTTTGTTAGTCGGATTATTTGTTGGGTTAACTATTTGTCTGGACTAATTAATTTGGGATTAATTAATCCCGTGTTTGATATGCACAAACATTCGGATTATTTAACCCGGGACTTCCCTGTAGTGGGATTATTTATAAGCACCGCCTACCCTATCCATACTTAATCCCCTTGCCCAATTATCAAATTACCCCTCCCTATACGCAAACCAAAAACCTATTTTGTTATCCAAGGTTCCCATTCTGCTAGGAATTTCTTTCTTTACAAGTTTCAATGGTTTTTTGCATCTAGAATGATTTAGGGTTAATAATATGATTTTTTATTGTCAATATTAGGTAGCACATATCAGATCTTCACAAAAAAAAATAAAAATAAAAATAAATCTAACTGATATGAAATTCATTACGATTTTCTATTTTGGTATATGATGCTTTTAATAGCTACAAATAACTAATAATAGCCATGAAAACAACTTGGGAATTAAAAAGAACTTTTAATGATAATTGGACACATTTTTTCACTATTCACCCAATTGTATCCACCAACATAAACTACCAACCGAACCATGGATTATGTTGTTACCCCTTCCTAGCTAATTTCTCCTCTACCATATTCTCTGTTTATCTCCCATTCTTAGTTAATCCCATTCTTAGTTAATCCCTCAAAACTAATCCCAGTCTTAGCTTTCCGTCTGTTTTCTTTTGTTTTTTACTGGCGCCTTGTTCGGTACTCTGGCTGGTCTCCCCAGTCCGACGTCTTTGCACCGATTTGGTCGCTCCAAATCTGGTGGGTGGTGATGGTGGGCTAATAATTTTTCGGCTTTGCCTGCACTCGGAATGGTATCAGCCCTCTTGGTTGCGAGGTTGTTGTGTTGGCTTTGCCCACCCGAATTCAGTGCCAGCTGTGACTGCGGGGGCACGCCATAGAATGGGATCTTTTGTTTCAAGATTGCGGTGGTTCGTCGGCTTTTCACCGGTGTAAATGTAAGTTTTTTCTAGAATGGATTTTTATTATTGTTATTATTATTATTTTGCTTTTTCACTAAAAGAAAAAGATAGCACTAAGTACTGTGTGTTGATAAAAAAAAAGAAAAGAGTACTGTGTACTACACATACTTGGTATGCAAGTAGTATAGAAACACGAACGACTTCCACATGGCCCCCTTTGTCTGGGGCCCTTTGATCTTCCACTTTGAATCTCAACTGTCGAATTAAATATTCATAAATCCCAGCTATCTTCTCAACCGGTTACCTTCTTTTTGGAAAAAAAACTCCTTAACCACATGGGTTAACCAATCGTGGTTAGACTTTTTTCCTTTACCTCTCTCCCAACCTTCCCTCTTCTCTCAAAATCGATTAGGTCAAAAATCCCTCCATCTCTCCTCTCTCGTCGACGTTCATCTCCCATCCTTCTTGACTGCTCGACGTTCGCCTCACTTTCTCTCTCTCTCTCTCTCTCCCTCTTCGTTCAAAAAATTAGGGTTTCGTCTCTCTCTCTCTCTCTCTCTCTCTCCTAAAACTAAGGTTTCCTTGCATTCTCTCGCGTGAATAAATAGTTGGAAACTAAGGCGGGGTCGCTGAGGAAGAGTTGTGGGAAAAGATCGGAGCTGGGAATCGTTGCTTGTGGGAGAAGATCGAAGCTCGGAAACACTGCTGCCTTGTGTGGGTATGTGTAAATCCTTCGTCATTGAAGTTATTTTCGCTTATTGTGAAGATCGGACCAAACTAGGGTTTCGTTTCTTGCGGCTGTTGTTTCCCATGATTTTGTAATTTTTTTTCGATGGGTGTTTGTATTGAAGACATTTCTATGTTAATATTGTCCTATTTGCTTAGAAAAATAGATTTTCCCAAATCTAGTTGAACTTAGGTTTCCTATTTGCTAATTTATTTCTTGTTTAAGCTACAGAAATTACATTCAACCAACTTCTAAAATTGTGAATTATAGAGGTCCATTCTGTAAAGACCCGTAAATTTTATTTACTTTTCTGGAAATAATGTTGGGGTAATGTGAGGAATTGATTAAAATGGTTAAGTGTTAGGATATTTGGTGTTATATGTTGTTTGGGACCTAAACGCATTACACAAGCCAATCCAAGGGGGTGGGTGCAATATACTTGAATGAGATAAGTGTGTGTGGTGTATATAGGGGATAATTATTCCCCCTTTTCTTCTCCATTAGTCGTTCCCCATTCTCTCTCTTCTCCTCCATTTCCTTCTTCTACCTCTACCAAAATTACTCCATCTCATACAAATTCCTTCAAGGTTCTTGCCAAATCTTGGCCCCTCTACGCGTTTTGAGACTCGGGTGTTGCTCATTTTACTCCGGGAGGAAGTATTTTCACTTGGAGCTTGGAGAAAAAGCTAGGGTTTTGCAATCTTGCACTTGGAGCTCAATCTCACTTGAGGTAGGGGAATATCTCTCAATTCTCAATGTAAATAAGATGTTTTGAGAGCAATGCCATTGTTTGTGATCAATAAACCTTGTTCTAACCATCTTTGATTTGGGAAAACTTAGTAAATCAAGCCATTTGATCATGCCTTTGTTGATGTGTTGTTAGACCATTGAATTATAGCCTAATGTGCTCATTTAAGTCCTTGAAATTACCTAAAACAAGTATTGTTTGAACCCCATTTGAATCTGTCAAATTCTGCCCCGAAATGGGAAAGGTAGTGCTACCTTTTTGAAGGGTAGCGCTACCCTTACCGTTTGTGACACAGGTAGCGCTACCTTTCAAAAAGGTAGCATTACCTTTTGTCTTTTTGTCCGAAAATCAATTTTCTTGATTTCTTTCGCTTGGTTCGACTATGTAAGTGGTATATTAACACGTTACACCTTGAGATATGCGTCACGAGTATAATCTAGCATATTTGATGATTCATCAAGATTCCTCGGGATTTGAGTTATGTGTTTGGCACCTTACGATACAAGTTTGTCGGCAACCTATCAAATGAGGGTTTTTGAGCGTTGGATTGAGTTGAGATCTTGTATGGGAAACTAAACGATTTGAATGTATATGAAATGAGATTGTTGCTTTAAATGGATGGCACGGGGCCCGAAAGGGTATGTCCGGTTGGCACAAAGCCTGAAAGGGTATGTCCGGCTGGCACGGGGTCCGAAAGGATACGCCCGGATTATGTTAAATGAAGCTATTGAATGACAAACGTGGCGTGAATGACACGAGGGTTACGTGGACACAAATTAGACACGACGGGAAGGTGGTTGAACTATACTAAGGATTATTGAATCTTATGAATATCCTAGTTTCTTTCCTATGGTTTCATTGGTCCCATTAGATGACTTCATTCTTGTTGCATGTCATAAATATCTCATTTCCATTTAGAATCGATAGACTACTGGGCTAGTGAGCTCACCCTTATAATTTCAGGTACCCAGCACGGTGGAGCATGACATGGATTGTGTGATGTGCATGCATACAAAATTTTGGAAGCTTATGGAGGAGTTACGAAATCATCTTAGGACTATATTTTTGACGAGATGATTTTGTAACTTTAATCATGTCTTATCTTTTGACAAATGGGCTATTGTAACAACTTTGTACTTATATAGTTTCATTTGGGCTCGGGAGATCCGTAGACCCATTTGTGTTGACCATGACTATGAAATTCAATCTTTGACTTTGACCGTGAATGGTGTTGACCTCCACGTGGATTATGTAATATTTAAGTTTATGAAAACCAGGGTGTGACACATTCAATCTAATAACAAAAGTTTCTGCATCAGTTGGTGATAACATAAATAACTCGCACCGAAAAGTTGACTCACTAGTCTTATTTATACTTGCACGGAATAATTACTCTTCTCAAGAATTTCAGTTACAAACGGTATCTAAATTTTTGAAACTATGGTTTTGGGGTCCTTGATTCATAAGGATATCTATGGTGGGCAACTCAATCTTCTGCAGGTGATAGTATTTGGGGTCAATGACACATGAGATTTGCAACAAATTGACAAGGATTCCATGGAGTGACCGTGTCAGGGTTATTTTACTTTGTTTTTTCCTTGATCAATTCGCAACTATACTCTTTCCCTTTTGTTAACTAGTTGTAATGCAATGCTTATAGTTGCACAACTAGTTTATCTGATTATCAATGTTCTTCCATGCCATCTCTTTCTTATCTGAGAATGGTAATTTTGTGGACAAATTGGTTCAATTCAAGGTTCTTTACTTCTTTTCATCGCACTAGAAAATGCCTTTTATATTATAATTCATTCCAGGCTAAGATTTAGGCTGATCTTTTGTTTTGGTTCTAGTTTATAATATTTTGTGTATTGTTTTAATAAAAAACTTAGTACTTAACATTTTGCACACTAGGGTGGGGTCATAAACAATTTTTAATGGGTGCATACATTGGCCAATAGAAATGTATAGCATAATAGTAGTAGCAATCTAATATCTTGAAATATATTTTTTTTGCATTTGAGAGAAAGTGTTATGGTTTGTTGTAACAGGAGTGTGGCAGTAGCTTGAAGAAACGGAAGTTAAGGAAAATATTATGCTAAGTTGAAGAGACATTATAAAAAACATGTAACTAGTAACTTGAAACAAATTTGGCCAAAAGTACAATATAAACATGTGTATCAGTGTATGTATTGAGGCATACACAATCAGTCGCATTCGATAGGAGCCCTAACTAAATATTTAGTTGTTATTATAATGTTGGTAATCATAACTTACAATATTGGGAAGATGGGAATGAAAGTCAAGGGAGTAGCCCCACCTCCATATGACAAATTGTCTTGTCTGTGTTCCAAATCTTTAGAGAATTGTAGTGTTAGTGTCCTGTATCCAAGTGAGCCATATCCGAGAAAATAAATTATGTGTATTGCCAAGTTGTCTATTATATCATAGTAAACTAAGTATTGCATTTGTACTTAAATTGTATCCTTTTGAACAAAATTTTTCTCAACTTGGTTTATTATGTAGGGGTTTGGTGGAGAATCCGAGTAGCTCTCAAGATACAAAGGCCATGACAATGAGATCAATTGGGTTTGAAAGTAGACTCATAGAGCTTTCCAACGGTTCAAGAAACGCCGCATTTCGACTTCGGACGAAGCCAGGGCGTGCCTGCGAAGTTTGTTCAAAAATCTGCCTTGAGCAAATCTAGGTCGACCTAAACATAATCTGGGTCGACCCAAAACATTTAGTGGAGGAACATAGGGTTTTGGGTCGACCCAAACACAATCTGGGTCGACCCAAAAGTGCTTCGTCCAGTTTTTTTGGCCACCTTTCAGACTTTCCTTTTATGGCATGTTTCACCTTTATGGCACCTTTTGGGATATTTTGAGAGGGAGAAAGATGAACTTTGTATATATCTCTCCTCTCTTATCTCTCCTTCACTTTATGCTTTAGTCTATTTTTAATAAATTTCTCTCTTCTCTCTCCTCCATTGTTGTGGAGGTTTGAAGCTTAATTTCCTTCAAGAACTCAAGTAAGGTTTGGTTGTATTTCATTTCCTAGTTTATTAATAGTGTTTGTAATCTCGGGATCTTCGTATAAATCTAGTTTGTTCGTGTTTTTACCGGTTAAATCTTATCTCTCCTATTTTAGTCTTTTCCTTTGAAAACTCAAGTAAGTAGTGTTTGTGTGTGAATTCTCCAAGGTTTAAAGAGGTAGGCAAGCTTAGGATCTCTACATAAAATCAGTTTTTAGTATCACATGTCATGTTCTTTATTTCCTTTATCAAAATAGTCAAGTTCTCTAGCATAATGATCGAGTAGTTTACGTAGGCTTGGTCATGGGGTGATTAACACCCCGTGACTCCGGTTGATTCGCTCTCCTCGCCATGTTGTATACATCGTTTGTTTAGCAAAGAGTTAGGATTAATTTTATGAACCAAAGACCGGGTTTGTTAACCTCTTTGATCACACGTAGCCAAGGGTTTATCTACTTGGCACGTGTGATGCTTAGGGCGATGTCAACCCGACCATTTGCCAAGTGAACCAAAAATTCCTAGTCTTTGCTAAGCACCATTTCTAGTTTAAATGAGTTTAAGTATCAATCTTCCGTTCGGAGAATGTCTAACGACATCTCCGAGCCGGTTATCGTAGAGGAGAATGAATCGACCCGAGTCATGGGCGTTGAAATCCCCTAGACTTTGCCTTAGTTTAATTTAGTCTTAAATCAAATTCCTAGTCATTCTCGAAGTCGAGAGAATTCCACCCCAAATCTCAAGTCAAAGTTTGCCGCTTCAAGGCTAAAAACCATCACGCGCAAGACAAATTTCACGTTCGGTTCCTTTGGTCTTTGTGGATTCGACCCGGTCTTACCGGTAACTTGCTAACTCCGGCATTAGCCCTACGCTTTGGGCAAGCTATTAAATAACAAAGTACGGAGCAAAGTATTTTTGCATGATAGGGGCCCGGGTCGACAGCTGCACTGCACCGTCACATCAAGAGACAAACTCTGAAACGACGTCACATCATGTGTCCTTTCATATTCCAGTCCAACATGCAATGTCCCGAGCCTAGGGGCCTTGATTGGTGGTTCGGGTAGCTACCCTCTGTGCTCGAGTGGCTCGTAACGGTGAACCACATCAACCCGCCGCTCGGCGAAGTCAACCCCCTCGGCTGCCGACCGCATGTCAAGAGGGTTGAGGGGCTATTGTAGCGGCGGGGTTCACCATGGCCCGTCTGGCTCTCAGCCTACTGTGAGGTTCATCCCTATTAGCCCGAGCCGGCCGAGACAACTTCCCCCGTGCGCTCGAAAATATGATGCCATGGGCGGAGAGCATGGATATGACACAGTTGGGTGCGGTACGGCACCCAGTGCGGCCTTGGCAAAGGTGGCGTTCGGGGGCACGCCCGGCAACTTTGCCGAGACCACCATCTAGGATGCTGGACTCGGGCGAAGACCCACTCAGCGACATCCTCCCCGAGGGCCCATTCGTTCGAGTCGGTGGACATCAACCTTATGCGTATTCGGGAGGGCCTGTAGGGGCTCGGCACTAGGCGTGCCTGACAGCCTGCAGTGAGCATTTATGGCGCCAACCTTCTGGTCAGGGGGCTATGCCTGCAACATCATGTGGTTACCTGGGGAGCCCTCCCAAACGAGTTGACTCTATGCGTAATAGACATGACGTAAGCCGAATCCCAATGCTCGAGGGTGGCCGAGGTATAAATGTTTGCTCAAGGCTGTCTGATGATGGGACGTGAGTGTCAGGTATGGGCAGCGCGCGTGAGCTACCCGAGGGGCGTGGGGGACACGTTCCACCACGCCTATAAATACTCCTCTCACCTACCGTATTAAAGGTTCCTCTCTCCTCATTCAATACTCTCTTATCTCACTTTCTCTACATTTATCAGTCAAATCACCTTCTCCGATCACTTACTAGGCCGTCGGAGTGCCTTCCCGGACAACCACCGTCCGGGCTAGGCGCTAAGGCGGTTGTTTAGTGCGCATGTCTTCTTCTCCGGCCAACAACTAGGGTTTCAGCGAGGTCATTCCAGCTCTCATTTCTACATAGTATCTAGGACGGTTCAAAGAGGTCATTCTGGTGAAGTGCCTCCCACAATTTCGTTGCCAATCATCCTTTTGGATTCATGATCAGGGAAGAGAGCTCGGATTTAGTTTTTTTACTGGAGCAGTACTCAATCCTATCCAGGAGGATTGACTAGGTTCTTATTCTTGTAACCGAATGGTTAATGGCACTTTAGTTTTGATTAGTTTTTTTTTACACTTTATGGTTGAAGTTTTCCTCATAAGAGTAGTTATATCCACCCCGGTGCCACCACTGGCACCACTTTTTCCTTTGCCAGTACCATTGCTATTTTCGTTGTTCTTTTATTGGCCATAATTGTTATTTTCATTGTTAGTAACTTTCATATTTTGCCAGCGCAATTTGTACACACTATTTTTTTTTTTGTATTTATAAATTCATATTTTCATTATTAGTAAACTTGTTTTAGTTAATTATTAAAATATGATTTTTTTCTGAATGTGTTTAGACACAATTAATCAACAAAGTAAATTATTAAGACCGGAATTTGCCAAAAAGCTAGTTCATCTGAAGAGCCTAGCTTGGGAAGGAGAGGTAGCCTAAGGTCGACAGTAAATTAAGTGTACAAATTTTATTTTTGGTGGTTGTTGGCGATACTGTGCTTATATCGGGGGAGAGAGAGGGAGAGCTAAGGTAAAACGCACAGCTGGTCTTAATAAGTTCCTTTTGGTTGTTGGTGATACTGTGCTTATATCGGGGGAGAGAGAGGGTGAGTTAAGGTAAAACGTACAACTGGTCTTAATAAGTTCCTTTTGGTTGTTGGCTGGTCTTAATAAGCTCCTTTTGGTTGTTGGTGATACTGTGCTTATACCGGGGGAAAGAGAGGGTGAGCTAAAGTAAAATGTACTGGTAATAAGTTCTTTTTGTTGTTCATTTTCACTTAGTAGATGTTGGTGGTGTTTTTTTTTGGGTAAATAATGTTGGTGGTGTTGTGGCCTCGATTGTGTTTTTGCATATGGTTTGTGTTTTTTTTTTTTGTGTGTGTGTGTTAAGGTAACCATGTGTTAGGTGGCCGATGGATGACCGTAAATGGGAGAGACAAGTGAGATAGTGGTGATCCTATGAGGGACTTGTAGGTGGTAATTTTTGGGATACTTTTGGCTGTTACAATTTGGTATCAGAGCCTAAATTTTATGATGCTCTCAACTATTATGAATTGATAATGACTTGTTGGTAAGCATCAACTAGTACTTGCATATGGGGATTGTGTTTTGATTTTAATTCTTTATTTACAATCAAATAGTTTCTATAATTTAGTTATTTCCCCTTCTTTCAATAACTCTCTCAGGCACGTCAATTGGGATCCGGGGATTCTGTAGTGCAAAACCGCACTAAAATTTGTAGTGCGACATTTAAGCTGTTGATCTTGGTAATCAATGACTCAGACTTCATCTCGGCAATTAATGGACGGCTCAGATCATGCAAGTGCGGAGAAGAAATCCGAATCATCGATTGCACGATCAACGGCCCGAATGCCGCACTACTGTTGAAAGTTATTTCCAAATAATTCTCAGTAATGAGGTATCTTCTCTGCTCGAGGAAAAATGATTTTTATGTCAAGAAAGATGGGGCATGGTTGAATTCCCTCACTTGGCGGGGGCAGCGTGGGTTATGCATACAAGGGCGGGTGACCTTGGGATGAGAAAGGGGAAAAGTTCTAATGCATATCGGCTATTCCGTTACGGTTTTGAACTCTCCTATACCATTACACCCCGGTATACCTGCGAGAGGAAAAATTGTATGCCTATTAGCACTTCCCATTACATATCGGTTCGTATCTGATTCACTGAACGATTCACAGTCATTACGGCCGATACTCCAACCATTCCCGGAACTGTTATTTATAACCTTGAGTAAGACACTTCCATAATTATGCTTAAATTAACAAAAGAATATTTAGCTTTCCTTGATTGAGTTGATTTCGTTTTCCTTAATTATTTGGATTATTTCAAGAACTTGCTTTTTGGAATCCTAGATATCATGTGTTTGTACAACTATAGAAAGTGAACAAGAAGGTCAGCCACATCTATACCCTAAAACCAAGGGATTAAAAGACTCCTCAAAACCGGGGTGATGTGCACCGTGTCGCGCACCCCTCGGTTGTTCGATCGTGTTTTGGATGGCCTGGATGTAGTCAGCAATTTTAATTTAATTTTAATTTATTTTTACCGATAAAAAATTAAAACACATCCGGGCCGTCCAAAACACGATCAGATGCCCGAGGGGTGCGTGGCACCCACGTGCACAGCACCCCCTCAGATTGGTTTTGAAAAAAAGTGGCGGACACAGAATTCCTAAGACCAAATCACATGTATTTATAAATTGATAATAAAATATCATCCTGATACACTAAACTCACATTTTTTTGGGGACCTTTCTTCATAATTTTTACGAACAAAACCTAGAATGATATAGAAATAATGAGGTAATTGCTTGGAAGCTTTGGAGGTGTACCAAGAAAATGAGCAAAACGACGTAGTTTTGTCGCACAACACGGCACACAACACCTCCCCTGGATTCGTCGAAATGAGAGCTGAAATGTGGCATACTACTTGTGTCTTTTTTTCTTCCCTAAAATAGGTGGTTTGCTCACCAAATCTTGAATAGTATTGCAGAATGAATTTTCGTGAGGAGGGTCGTAGATGCGAAAAGTGTTGTGAATTGAGTGGTTTATCATCCACTCCCTCCGTTCCAAAATAAGAGTCCTGCGCGCAAACCTAGGTCTTTTAAAAGAATACATTGATATCTATTGATTTGTGAATTTTTTTTTTGATTATTTTTACGGAAAAAAATGCATCTTTTTAAAGGCTTGCACGCGGGACACTTATTTTGTAACGGAAAGAGTATGATTTAAAGTGAAACAGGTGACAAAATCATATTCATCAAAGATTTGTCACAACTCTATTCAAATTTGAAACCCATAAATCTTGCTTTTATTTGATCTGTTGCATCTTTATTTCCATAACAATTGAAATAGATAGATACATTATGGTTGGTTTGGTGAACTTTTCAAGTTTTGCTTATAGTATGTAGATTCAACGATTCGCTATCCCATTTTCCCTGGATTAGGCTTCTAATTAGAAGATGAAGTTGAGAAAATAAAGGCAGGGAAATAATTTTCACACCTCTCTTTTATCCCCCAAATACTTCCTTTTTTGTCTTCATTCACTTGAAAGTACCAAATTGTCCTTATGGAAATAAAGACAAAAAAGGGAGTGTTTGGGTAAATTTGGAAACTTCAAGATGAATAAAGACAAAAAGGAAGTGTTTAGGGATAAAACGGGGGTGTGAAAGTCATTTTCCTAAAGGCTAACGTCTCTATTTCTGTTATTTTTTCCATTTTGGTGCTTCCGAAATAAATGCATATTTAGCGTTTCCAATTGTGAAGGTAGGCTCACACCCAAACGAACAAACCACAGCCACACCCATTGACATGGCGGTGCCACATAGCGTCTGGGTCCCACGCCACTTAACTAAAAAACGGATTTCCAACAATCATTTTTCAATAACCTAAATTCAATAGCTCATAGCCTCACACCACGCAAACAAAAAATCCTATCAAATTATGCTATCTTACCAAATTATAGTTTGTGAAACATTCTAAAACACTTATTTCTAATTAAGACTCCCTACCAAAATAACTCAAACAAAAATAAGAAAAACTAAATAAGCTATTTTTATATAATGTAATATTTCTATTCTGCATTATCCAATCAGCCTTTCAATGAATATTTTGAATATATCCGACTTGACTAATAATTGGGGGGTGGGCGAGGGTGACTTAAAGCCGGCACACGCAAGGGTAAAAGCAGGAACACAGATATTGAGAGCAATATCCACGATCTCCACATTGGGATCTTCCTTTTTGTGGAAATTTCTTCAAGCATTCATCGTTGCACCTATCCTCCCTGCATGGCTGTGGAACTTGGACCCCTACTCCGCATATCCTTTCTAATTTTCGGTAACCCTCGTCGCCCCTTATTCGCTGCTGCATTCCTATTTCATACATACGTCAAATTAAATATAGTAAACTGTTAGAATCATCTCATTCGAATGTAATAAACACACATGCGAGAGAAAGAAAGAAAAGAAAACACCGTATGCTACTTTATTAAGGATCTTCTGTCCCTCAAAGTTATATTTTTTGTCCTAAGACACTCTTGACGACACCAAGATGGGAATCTTGAAAATACCTAAGTTTTAGGCAGAATACTTACTTCACTCAATGCCTGAGATTCAATACTTATAATTATGACATGCATCTAAATTTACCACAAAATTGATGTAAAGAGTAAATATACAGTACAATTTAAGATGCTAATCCAATTATTCTAACAATGCTGACTTTTGTCGATAAAAATCACTCCAACTTTATCCAAAAAAAGAGAGAAGAAATTTGTGAATAAAATTTGTTGCGTGCTCTGAACCTTCCATTTATCGCACATGGTGGCTAGGTCATACGGTAGAGCTCTTGGATGCCCCACACTGCATCCCGGGATCGAGTCACATTCCCCCTCCCCATGTAATAGATTAGGAATGACGAATGACAAAAAAAAAAACCTTTCCATTTATCATAAATGGCATCATTCCACCCATAAATAGCATCATCTGATTCATCATCCCCTAAGGCCTTACTACCTATGTATTATGAAAAACTTCAATATTCAATCATAACCTTCTCCCTGGATTTCAGAACACTATTAATAGTTTAAAAAAATGTAAAACTACTAATTACAATTATAAAGATAACCAGCTCCATGTTTCATTGAGTCATCATAAGGGGAAAAAAAGGAGAAAAAAAAACAGTGGTGCACGAAAAAAAATAATTGAAAAGATGAATATGAAAGGTATAGGTACCATTGGTAAGATCGAAGAGACAGAGCACCAAAATAGCAGCAATGAAGAGTCTCTTCTTCATTTTTATTAATAATTAATAATATTAGTATATTCCAAACTGCATGAGTGGTTTTAAAGGAAGTGGGTAGGGATGAGATTTATACTAGCTAAGAGAATTTACAAACAAGATTTTCAGATCCAAATATGGAAAATCTTTTAGACGGTTTCAGCTGCCTACTTGGGAATTTTTTAATTTTTTTATAGAATGCTACCAAATTCTTGATTTTTCTGATTCATTATTATACAAGGAAAAATATTAAATTTCCTTTGCACTTACTATGGAGTATTATTATTTTTTGACTTTTTAGAAATTCATTCCAATCACTGTATTTTTCTAAATTTCTGAGATCTCGAGGATACCATCTATGTAAGCATTGAAGTTTATTTTCCATATATAGCTCTAGCTCCCAATGGCTTGATTTTGGAAGTAATGTTTTGTGTTTTTTTTTTATCACCACGTGTCTGGGCCAGCTTATGCGCACCTCAATTAATCTTAGGAGACCAATCTCACCGTCCACTAGCGGGGGCCCCATTTTAAGCCAGAGCTTTTTCTCTGTATGGATTGGTCCCCAAAAAATTGATAGCACCTACGAAAGTTTTTGTTGTTGGCAGCCACCTCTGTTTATTAGTAGTATGCGATTGTAACGGGTCTTATGGACTAATTAATCGGTTGTCCCACTATTTGGAATTGTCAATGAGAGGTACTCTCGGTCAAATAAGTTACAAGTAATGTTAAATAAACAGCCAAGTGGGTGCCGGTGCAGTTGGCACGGGTTTCATACCCCCATGCATGAGGTGTGGGGTTCAAACTCCACCCTCCCCAAAGCCCCACAAGAGTGTGGTGGTTCCCCTTCCCCTAGTCAAAAAAAAAAAAAAAAAACAGATTTATGTGAATTGATTCGGACACACAGGTGGTCAGAGTCGTCTTATCTTATACACATAAAAACCCTCATTACTTTGTAATCCCCACGTGCAACGGATTATATACATATGTGTTCACATATGTACACACAAATCTGTGAATATAGACTTTCTCAAAAGTGCTAGGGGTACTAATACGCACCGCATGGTATTCAGAGAGCTTTGAATAATTGTACAGTGTCGTGAAAAATTATGATATTGACCCTTTCTTATTTGTATCTCATTTGTGAGGAGATAAATTATTTCACTAATTTCTTCTACTTTAAACGTGTAATCAATTATCTTTCTCGTCACGTGCTTTAAGAAAGCACATACTCCTATTTTTTATGGGCAGAGAATGCCACGAGCTCTTTTTATCCTGCCACAACTGATTGTGACCATTTGACAATTATACCCTCTAATGACTGAACTCTCTCTCTCTCTCTCTCTCTCTACTTTGTCTTCTTACTTTTTCACTTTTCGCTTCTAGCTCTTCACACCATCTTCTACCACGCCTATCTCTCTGCTCTTGAGGTCTCCAACTAGTCCACCCTCCAGCCCGCCATTTTCGTCTCTCCTCTCTCAAGTTTTGAGTTCCGGCATTAATGACCTCCGCCAATAATTGATCAACAAGAAAAACAAGTCATCATGAATGAATCTATCTTTATATTCCATGTTCTCTATGGTCCATCATCTCCTCCTTTGCTGCCTTTGAAACTGCTTTTTCAATTAAACTCTTAAAAGAACCCAATCGTCCAATGAAAAGCAAAAAAACTAAGCCCTTTGAAATAAGTAAAATCCCTCATCATTGGGATTGATCTCTTGCCCCACTAGAACTCGAAAACACGTGAATCGGCCAAATCTAAATCTACGACTACTTTTAATTGCTACGTAATGCGGAATAGATTATCGAATGCTGGTGGTATTCTTTCAATCAGTTGTCAATTTACGACAGTCCACAGGCTAGGATTGCCCTTGTTGGTTTGAAAATTCAACATTCCAGAAGACAAACATCGAAGAAAAGGTTTGGAGATGGTCATTGTTGTCATGGTAAGCCAACTGGAGACGGCGAAGACGGTGAAGATGAGAGAGGGAAAAAAACCAGAATGGGTTTCGAAAAGTTCTAAGGAAAGAGAATGTGTGTGCAGAATTTTGTGGGATTGTGTACCCTTGTATGAGGATAAAATTGTCAAATTGTGGAAAAAGTCATGGCAGGAACAAAATCTGTCGTGGCTTTAACACTAGCCTTTTTTATTGATCCGAATTTGACATGTAATCGTATTTTTTATTGGTCCGAATTTGACAAAATAGAAATTACATCATTTTGACACATGGCCCTATGTGATTCAACTATTCTTGAGACTTTACAAATTTGATTAGCCCAGTATTAGGGGGAATTCTATTCACACTCCCTAATTTCTCATAAATTTCTAAATTACCCCTAATTTCCCAGTACCCACCCTCTTTCCTTTCCTTTGGAACACATTGTGTACTCGGTCCAGCTATGGCGGCAGTGCTAACCGGTATGCCACCTTTCCGATTTTCTCCAAAATCTCAAAGGGTCCAATATACCGGGGTGAAAGTTTACCCTTCTTCCCAAATCTGATTATTCCTTTCCGAGGCCGAATTTTCAGAAACACGTGATCTCCTATTGAAAATGACAGGGGTCGGTTCCGTTTGTCAGCGTAACTTTTCTGTCGGCTCTGAGTAGTAAGTATTCTCTGCCGAATGACCTTGATCTTTTCTGTCGTCTCTCTGACCATCTCAGGTCCCAATAATCCCGCATCTCCAGCGTCAGTCCAACAAACAGGTGATCGACAAGGCCGTCCATATAGTGCTTCATACAGTGCCATTTTAATGCTGGCTTGATAGCTGTTATTGTAAGCAAACTCTACTAGAGGTAGGTGTCGCTCCCAATTCCCAGACAAGTCTAGCGCA
Source organism: Gaultheria prostrata (assembly GCA_036023075.1). NCBI lineage: Eukaryota > Viridiplantae > Streptophyta > Magnoliopsida > Ericales > Ericaceae > Gaultheria > Gaultheria prostrata. The sequence continues at coordinate 1,653 of JAXBDA010003945.1, read as the reverse complement.
CAGGCTCTCAGCATGTCCTCTAAGGTCTGAATCGTCATTTCCGTCTGTCCGTCGGTCTGTGGGTGAAAAGCTGTACTGAGTCGAACGTCAATTCCTAAGGCTTTTTGCAGTCCCCTCCAGAATTGTGAAACAAATCGCGGATCTCTATCCGAAACTATGGACACAGGCACACCGTGCAGTCTCACTATCTCCTGGATATATAGCATACCCAATGCTTCCATGCTCTCAGTCATTTTTACAGGTAGAAAATGTGCTGACTTAGTGAGGCGGTCCACGATTACCCATACTGCAGTGTTAGATTTTTGTGACCTTGGCAGACCCGTCACAAAATCCATGGATATATGCTCCCATTTCCATGTCGGAATTGGTAACGATTGCAGATCTCCACCAAGCTTTTGATGCTCTGCTTTGACTTGCTGACAGACTAAGCATGTTGACACGAATTTTGCCACGTCCTTTTTCATTCCTTCCCACCAGTATGTCCTTCTCCGGTCGTGATACATCTTGGTGCCACCGGGATGTACAGCGAAATTAGAGTGGTGAAATTCTCGAAGCACGGCTTCTCGAAGTGTACCGATATTAGGTACAAACACCGATCCTCGAAATCTCAAACTGTTATCATCAGTGTGTATCGACCAACCAGGTAATTCCTTACCTGAACCGAGCTGAGATCTTACATATTCACAGTCTTGCTCGAAGGTCTGTGCTAGTAAAATCTCCCGGTGAAGTGCCGGTTCCGTGATAATAGCAAATAGTCGCACCTCATCTCCGTTAGATGACGGTCTCAGATTAAATTCGTTGAGGGTAGCAATCATCTCCCACTCCTTGACAGCCACTTTAGTTTTCTGTGCTCGATTCTTCCGACTCAGAGCATCAGCAACCACGTTGGCCTTGCAAGGATGGTATGACAGAGTAAATTTATAGTCGTCCATGTACTCCATCCATCTCTTCTGTCTCATATTCAGCTCCTTCTGAGTGAACAGGTATTTGAGACTCTTGTGATCCGTGAAAACCTCGAAGTTTTCACCGAACAGATAATATCTCCATGATTTGAGGGCGAAGACAACGACTGCTAACTCCAGGTCGTGAGTCGGGTAGTTCTTCTCATGTGGTCTTAACTGTCTAGACCCATAAGCTACAACCTTGCCATTCTGCATCAGTACACAGCCCAATCCTTCTTTGGATGCGTCACAGTATATTTGATAACCAATGTCCCAAGCGCACGAATCGTATTGCAATATAGTATGGCGAGAGCGAGGTCGAACCCACAGGGACTTGTGAAATTTTTTATAGAAAAACTAAATAAATTTAAATCAATAAGACCCTAACCTAATTAACAAAAGTTGTGATTGGTTTGTGGACAAAAATTAAACTAAAGAAGGGCAAAAGAAAATAATTAAAATCTAACAGCAAATTAAGTGGAGATTAACGGTTGAGAAAAATGACTAGGGTTTCGGAATCCACACCCATGCATTCGTAGTGATTTTTAACAAACTCGAGGTTTATTTTTCTACTCCTCTTCACAGTAATTTGGTGGCTAAACTCTATTACCGTGGAAAATTTCTTCGTTAAGCGCGTTTTAAAAGAAGTCAATTTATGTACGCTCTTCCTCACCTCAAGGTTCAAGACACGAAAAATCCGATGTATCCGTTA
>JAXBDA010003944.1:0-31554 GCA_036023075.1 Gaultheria prostrata | reverse complement strand
AAATCCGCCGCCAACTCCACCACCTTTCCCAATTCCTCCACCCACTCCGCCACCCTTTCCAAAACCACCTCCTACTCCACCTTTCCCAATTCCTCCACCCACTCCGCCACCTTTCCCAAAACCACCACCCACTCCTCCTCCTTTCCCAATGCCTCCACCAACAATGCCTCCAACTCCTCCACCCTTGCCAAATCCACCACCAATCCCATGACCACCACCGCCGCCACCAAACCCACCTCCGAATCCACCGCCACCGCCAGATCCACCTCCGAATCCCCCTCCTTTACCAAAAAGAAACTTCTGATCGTCCTCCTCCCCATGATCATGCCTCAAACTCGCCACATCTCTAGCAACTACCACACTGATCACTAACAGAAAATGAAAACAGAGCAATGAGAACACCCCAACATTATTTCTCATTGCTCCACGCACCATCATTTAACAAGGTTTATGAAATCAAAGTCCTATATGTATCTGCCAATGATACATCTTCTCTCTATATATATAGCTGAAGGTCCTGAAGAAGTCCTAATCTCATAGTGTGTTTGATTCGAACATTAAATGGTTTCAAAAGGGACTTGCTCAACAGCTAACTGTTCTCGCCATGTTCGGGATTAAATGCGCCGTGCAATTATTTAGATTATCACGCGTTTTGTGATGTCTCTCTTTAGTATGGCCGATCTCTTCTTTTCTCAGTGAGAGTTGAACCATGAAAAACTGGTAATCCTACGAAATCGCGTCGTGGCCATTCATTAGCCGATTGAGACAAAAAATTATTTGGTGGTCTTTGGGCACCACCACGTGTGTCCTAACACCTTTATACACCATACATTTTTATGGGATTCAATAATAATTGTATGGACACCTAAAATTATGTGGTGGATAACAGTATTGAGATACCGTCAAATAATTACTCGATCGAGACGCATGAATTCACTTTTTCACATGATCCTAATGATATGATACTGCTACTATGCTACACAAAATGGAGCTAGATCTAGAGGCTATTGGTTTCTTAATTAATTGGTAGCAAGTCGATAGAAGTCTAAGAATTTTATTGATGCGAACATAAAAATTAAGTAGTAAACTCCCCGAAGGGGTTTGGCCAAGTGGACATAAAATCAAAGCAATTAAAGGGCTTGTCACTGAGATATAGCGAGTTCAAATCTAACGAAGGCAAAATATTCGAAGTTACTAGAGATATCCGGTCGTTAACTTCAAAACCCCGAAATTAGTCGAGGGTAAACCGCAACTGGCCCGACATCCAATATTACAGTATAAAATTTCTGAGGTCCCTTTTGTTATCATGCGTAGTAAAAAAAAAGTGTGTTTCTCCATCATTTGTTCTTACCCTTTTATTTTATCATCTCATTTAGTTTATACAAAAGGTTGTACAAGGTTAAGTCGGTACAACAAGGGGGTTTGGCCAACTAGTTATGAGAAAATAATAATTGTGCCTTCATGAGGTCACATATTCCATTCTTATGGAGGTCAAACATTCCAAACCTTGGGGCTACTAGAGGTTTGTCTTGTCATTAACTTCAGGGCCCCCGAATTAATCGAGGTGCGCGCCAACTGACCCGGACATCCAGTTATAAAAAAGAGAGGTTAAGTTGGTACCTAGCTAAGTTATTTGGTACTGATAATCCAAACACAACCTAAAAAATTAGTCAGATCCGACATGAGCTAATGGTGCATATATGCATGCTTCTTGGATGTTGTGGAGTCATGTGAAATAGTAGTTCTCCCACGAACTTTGCCTCTTGTATAATTTGTTGCATTATCTTTGACAGATACATGACCAAAAAAAAGACGGAAAATGATAATGCCAAAACTGCTTTTGTTGATACTAAAATTATAGTGCATAAGAATTTTGTACCCTTCAAATGATGCATGTTTTTTATTGATTTCAATTCTGGTGTTAACAAAAAACAGTTTTGGCATTATTACCATTAAAAAAGGCTTATATATAGGCTAAAACTTGTCATTGTTGATGAACAAAAAAAAAAAAAACTTGAAAAGTCTAAGGAACACTACTTTAAAACATAACTCCAGCCACACTTGTATCCTGAGCCGTTGGACTTGTGTAGGCCCATCTGCATCCAACGGTTCCGGACACAGTTGTGGCCGGAGTTGTGGTTTGAAGGTTTTTTTTGTTATTTCCAATTGTGCCCATATCATTGCTCCAAAAAACTAGGTAGTAGTTGCATTTGTTGCATTGTCTTTGACAGGTGTATACAACCAAAATGCTTATATAAGGAAATAGGCTAAAACCAGCCATCATTGTTCATGGAAAAAACTAGGGTTTTGCACATGGGTTCAATAACTAGTTCCCACAAAAAGAACAAATTTAAAGCATAGAAGAACCCTAAGCTTTTAAAGAGGTTACCATGAAGAGATTGAATGTGTAACAAACTACAGCTTAGAAATGATACCATTCCATGTGCAAGGTAGATGAAGAATTTATTTGGTTGTTGAGAAAATTTCTCTTCTTGTCAATGGCATTGATGGAAACATCAAAAGAGAAGATGATGTATATGATATCCGCACAGTTTGTATACATACGTAAAAGCCTAATGGGTGTGATCGCGTAATTGCTCGAAGTACTTTAAGCACGAATCATTCCGGTATAGTTTTTCTACTTGAAAAAACTCTACATGACGAGTATTCTTTAAGAGTGTACGTACTTTCTCTTCTAGAGAACTGACTCTAGCTTCGAATAGGGCTCGAATCCGCAAAGTTTGCAAAAGAAAGAAATTTATTAATCTTTGAAAAGAAGAGACGGGTGGCTGAAAAGGAGTGTGAGGGGCTTTGGAAAGGCTTGGGCTAGTCCACTACAAAACCTAAAAGCAGCCCAAACAGAACTTACCAATTCCAAGTCATATGCCAGGCCCAACCAAACCCCAATGTGGTAGTATCCATTTAGTAATGGGGGCAGGCCACAAGGCCGACAATTGTACTGGTGATGAGATGGTCAATCCCGTAAAACTGCGTATGGATGTTTTATTTCACTTCCCTTTTCAATAACCAAATTTTTACAATTGAAAATGGGCTTTTTTTCCCTAGATAAATTCGGTATCCGTAAGTGGCATATTAGCAATTTTTTAAATATAATTGTGTCAAATTCTTCTCTACGTTCGATAGCGAATTATTTGGTGCCAAATTAGCTTGCACAAATTTGCATAAATATGGTGTTTAGAACAATTTTTCAATTTGGCAACTAGTTATTATTTTAAAGGTATTATATTGTTTATTTCCTAGTCATCCTTCATTTTTCGTGCTTTTAATTTTTAAAATGATGTAGTTCTCAGATACAATAAAAAAAAAAAATAGGAGAAGATGGACCACATAATACCTCTCTCAGATTCTACAACGAAAAAGTCATAGTCGTGTACTGTGAATGTGGCCGCGTCCTAATAATGGCCCTATAGTGAGTGAGCTCACTACATACATGTAGTGAGCTCCCTCGGCCGTCCGATCGGGGATCAACGGTCCGGATAAATTGGAATTAAAGTAAATGTAAAAGTGTTTTTTTAAATGTAAGACGATCCGGACCGTTGATCCCCGATCGGACGGCCGAGAAAGCTCACTACACACATGTAGTGAGCTCACTCACTACAGGATACTTGGGACTCTCTTCTCATTATACTTGTCAAAGTGGCATATGCACTCTTAACCTTACAATTGTGTCTCCTCACTCCTAGTTGTCCAAATTTCATGTTGTTACAAAAAATAACAAGGGAAGTCATGGACGGGACTGTATTACCCAAACAAGGCCTTGAGATTGAAACAATTAAACTAACTTGTGTTCACAAACTATATCCAAACAAGTGCAAAAACTAATGAGAACAAAACAAAAAGGGGCAAAAACTAATGAGAATTTGCACAGAGACCGTAAAAAAGGGATATATGTGTAACACGAGAGATGTCGTGAAAGTTTTGACAAATTATATAAATGAAGCATGAATTCCGACCCCCCTTGCTCCCCTGATTCGACGCCTATATCCACGGAAGAATAAGATCATCTTGTAAGAAGCACCAAAAAGGTCAAGAGTGATCACCCCGTTCTGATCTCCGTTGAGGATATAACCATGGAATCAAACTCTGGCTCTGGAGAAAGTGGGATTCCGACGGTTTCGATGGCTGAGGATGTTTTGATGGAAATAACTGAGGGTAATCCCATTACCAATAATGTTTCTTCCACGTCTGAAATTCCAAGATTGTTTAAGGCGGCTCCCCTTGAGGCCAATAATGGTATTAAGGAAGGGATGGAGAATCGATTTGCAAATTCACAAACAACAAGGGGTGTTGATGCAAAAAAAATTGAAACACTGGTCCACTAGGGATGTAACCGCACTTGGCCCAAACTACAAGGGGTGTAAGTAGTTAACAAAAAGGGGCAAAAACTAATCAACACCCCTTGTTGTTTGTAAATTTGCACAGATGCACCCAATCAACGGAAATAACCGTTAACGGGAGAGACTAAAAGTCCAATATGCTCTCATCTTATTCTTTGATTCTTCTTCACCCTTAAATCTAAATAATCCATCCCATGTACAAAATATTGGATTTGAACTATTCATATTGTAGAGATTGACAAGTTCTAAATCCATACCAATATTCAAGTCAATCGAAAAATAAAAACCTGATGGTCAAACAGAATTTATTTTGAAGTAAAATTTCAATTTAAATATACATTTCATTTTAACAAGAATCCGGTCACTAAGTTATTAATGTCCGATCGACATGACTTTTTACAGAGATGCTCTACTCTTTGATTAATACATTATAAACAGCTTAGATTAAATTTTTCACGTATCAGATTAAATTTTAAATGTATCTCCTTAACATGGACGGAAATGGATCCGGATGCAACTTTTAAAAATCACAAGGAGTGCAAATGCAACAAATTAAACCACAATGGGTGTAACCACATATAGCCCAAACCAGAGGAGGTGTAAGTGAAGTTTGCCAAAAAAAATAGTTAGCCTTCAAAAAGTTGTACTTTTGTTTTAGAGTGGGTTCAAATTTGTTACGTAAGTTTCATAAATTAGTGTTTTTTTTGGGCACTTCATGCTTCTCATTCAAATTTACAATTCTTTTTTTTTGTCATTCGTCATTCCTAATCTATTACATGGGGAAGGAGAAATGAGACTCAATCCCGCGATGCAGTATGGGACATCCAATAGCTCTATCACATGAACTCTCATTCAAATTTACAAATTCAAGATTTAAATATTGGCTTAAAAGCCGAAGTAAAGTAGTTTCCCGAAAGCATATTTCTACATATTATACAGTACTCATTTTTTCCTACTTATTAGAGAAGCTTTAACTACATATTATAAATTTTAAAAAAAATTACTTAGATCGAACATGTTTAATCCTTGATCATACTGAGGCATAACCTATGTCACATAATCTTATAGTTAGACTCTCCGTTCTTATACTCTTAATTCTCGCTCTCCGTTTTCATTCTCAATTTTCACTTTTATGAATTTAAGTAGAGTAGTGTGATAAGTTTTCGAAAGACGCTTTCATGTTCACTCACGCGCTCGTATTATGTGACTTAACGCATGACAAGTGACATACATCTGTAATGATCTATTTAATGGATAAATTTATATGTTTGCACTACATATATGTCAATGGGTCCACATTGATACCTTAATTAATTTTGTAATCCATTAATGATGTGGATTGGCTAACTAAATACACAATTTGATATTTTTTTCTATAGTGGGAATCTACATTTAAAGTGTGAATCGACTTATCACTACATATATTCAAAATATACACATTTATGGCCTCATTTTGTTTCACTTAATTCCAGCTATATATATGTTTGGTTCCAATAATTCTCCCCTTTAAGGTGTAGCTTTATTCAGTTCAAAAAAATAAATAAATAAAATCAAAGATTCTTGTAAGAACTAAAATCAAAATCTGCTAAAATCAACATTTGTTGAAATTTGGGAAAACTTTTCTAGAGATAAAGATACCGATCATTGTTTTGATATTCTTACAGATTAAATTAAAATGATTTCTCACAAAAAATAAATGATACTCCTATAAAAAAAAATTATATTTGTAAAAGTTAACCAGAAAAAAATTCAAAAAGTAATAGAACTGGTTTCTGAAATGCACATAATACATTGTCCAATTTTCAGGATCAATTTAGCATGTGATTTAAAATTTACTACAATAAGTATAGGCCGTCCAAAACATGCTTTCAACGGCTCAGATACGCCGACAGGTACCCTGTGGCGGTACCCGTCCGGCACACATAATTTTCTCCTAAACACGACAATAAGCCCAAACAAAGTCTTACCAAATGGCGACTGGTCCTTAGTTTTGTGATTTTGATTGTGATGTATAACCAACAGAAAAATCTTGCCTTGGGAAAATCGGGAAACATATTTAAATTTGGGTCATGTTTGTAGGCTGTAGCTATCTAGTTTGTATGAATTGACGAGACTAACACTTTTAAAATATATTTATTTGTCTCAACGAGAGAATTTTAAAATGTAAAAACTTATGAACAAGGGCGGAGATAAAAAAATTAGTTAGTAGGGTCACAAATTAGATCCTCTGTGAGATATTTTACCTATTTACTAATCCAAAAAATAACTAAATTAAAAGATTAATTATAAGGTAGATAAACACTAAAAAATCTAATTTTGGTTTATAATTGGTCCCAAAGACTTATTATATTTTGAAAACAATGCATAATAATCTCATTCGTAATACTATCAACTCTCATGAGGAAGAGAATGCTGATGATTTCTATGCACCACGAGATAATTTACAAATTTTTAGTGGGGTCAAAATGGCAAAATTTGATTACAAACTATCAAATATTCTTGGGAGAAATCAAAATGTGTAGGGTCAAGTGATCCCCACTTGTATCTACATGGCTCCGCACATGCCTATGGCCATAATATGTTACAAACATGAAATTTACGATTCCGCACAAAAACAAAAACAACCTCTCTTAGACATTTCAAACATGAAAAAAGAAAAAGGTAGACCAAACAACTTTACATATTGTCGTTAATAGAAATTTTTTCCAAAATTGAGTATTTCTTATCTTTTTTTTTTGTTTTTGAAAAAATGACAAGAATCACTAAAAAAAAAGGAAAGAATCCAAAAAAATGAATTTTTTTTTGTTGGGCTCCTTAATTTATAGGCGGACCTGCCCCACATTGTTCCTAACCCAATAAATTATAAAAATAAAAATAATGCTTAATTCATTCTTTTGATATTTTACATTTTTTTTTTGTACAACCTTGTAGTGCTCCAAGAAAATGCTTCCTTTTACTTACTCTCTAGACTAGGAAAAATTATTACTATTTGTTTCTCGAGCACCATTCAGGGGCTTCTTTTTCCTCGCACATTTCACCTACAAGTGTGTGTTTCTTGCACCAATATGTGATGAAAAAGGCGCTGGAACACTACGGGGCGGTGTTTCGAAAGCACTGAATAATTTCTCACAGACCGGACTAGACTCGAGTCAAGATGGGGCTACCTAGAAATTCTGTATGGGCCACACCAGTTCCGCCTATTATTTTTACCACTCAAGGGCAAAGTGGAATCCTGTACTGTTTTTTTGTCTTTTACTCCATTCTCACTCTTTTTATTTGGAATTAATTTTAAGAAGAATTGAAAAAAAAAATCATAGCTGAAACTATGTTCATAATAATTAGTAATTAGTATAACATGATACTCGATGAAATAAATAAGGTAATTGATTTTCACACCCCAAAAATAGATTATTTTTTTCTTGCCATTCGATGTACACCAGTGGGGGTTAGCAGGAGAGTTAGTGAGTAAGTCCAGAGGGGTCTAAAAGCTATCCATAGCCCTAAACTCCAAACACCTCTGTCGTGGCTCGAACCCTAGTCTCGCTTGTGGGAAAATCAGGAGATAACCGCTAGATTACAAGTCTTTGGTTCACCCCCAAAATAGATATCCAGTCCAATTTTTGTCCTTTAGTAAAACTTACAAAAACTTCACTGAAAGACAAAAAAAAATGGGTGTGGATATCTATTTAGAGCGTGGAAATCACTCCCCATAAATAATGAGATTTTATTGGATGTCCCCGAAGGGACCATAAATAATGAGATTAAGAATAAGATTATGAGGATAATTTGCTAACCAATCACAAGCAGGCCAGTTGTTCTTTCTGTTTTCTATTGAGAGATGTACACACTTTATACGGAACCACTTTTAACTTTTGTAGTAATTGTTTGTGTGAACATTTTCTTTGTCAATTACTTGTGGTAGATGGGCTTATTTTAATTTGGCAAAATGGGTATGAGAAAATAATTATTATTTATATTCCATAAAATAGCATTTTCGAATCCCCGGAGGTTAAACAATTTAAACTTTGCAGTCACTAGAGGGTTTGTTTGGTCGTTCATTTCAAGACCCCAGAATTAGTTAAGATATATGCAAAGCTCGCCTGGACATCCAATTATTTAAAAAAAAAAAACTATACATTGATTACTATTAACTATTACCTACTTAGTCAGGTAGTTGGGTAAAGTGGTTATTTCAACTGAAAGAGGGGTCATCTTTACAAAAAGGTATCCCATAACTTCTAAAATCAACACACAGGGATGCCGTTAAGGTTTAAAAAATATATTGAAATATGTGAAAAGTATATAAATGATGTGAACGTGTATTAAAAGATTTAAAAAGTATACAGAACTGTTTTTTTTTTTTTTTGTCAGTCCACTTGTCAGCCCAGTAGACTGACAAAAAATGACCCATCTCATGACGGGTTAAAGTGAAGTTTATCCTTAAGATAGTTAGGCAATTGTAAAATATCTCCAATGAGCTAAGCAAATGGAGCAATTCAGTAGAAAACCCTTTTACCACAAAAAAAAAGTGGGACAAGGGCCCCGCTGTGTATTAGGTGCATGGCATCGTGTCATGCACTTAGTGCACGGCAGGATCCCCCGATAAAAAAAATTAAAAAAAAACCAATCATAGGTAAAAACTTCCTACCACAACTCTAACGGCAATGGATGGTTCAGATCTGCAAGGACCAAGATAAAATCAAGATCATTAATTGCACGATGGACAACTCGGATGCCGCACTATAGAGTTTCCGTTTTCCCAATGGACTAGGTAATTGACTAACATCTTTTCTTAATTGCAGTGATTAAATTTCATGAGCTGTCATTAGAAAATTCAGTTAATGATCGAGTAATATAATGAAACATCCTTAACAGATAAACTCGCGGGGCCGTCCTTGAAGATGAGGAAGGCTTGCACCTTGAGCCCCCATTTTTTTTTAAATTAAGGGCTCCCAAATTTTATCGGGTGTTATAACAAATACGTGATAGCGTAATTAAGGTATTTGTAAATAAAAATGTAAGAAAAAAAATGATATTTAATGATACGTACTTTTGCATTCTTGTTATGATCGGTACTTGCGGAAATTTGATCTACCTAAAAATTTAGTGATTTTCACACCCCAAATTGAGATATTTGAGGAGTATGGATATCGATTTAGGGGCCGGGTGTGAAAATCAACTACCAAATTTTATTCATTTTAGATTGATTTAGTGTTCATTCATTTGTTCGTAAAAGTACGTAAGGGGTCCAATTCCCGAGTTTGCCTCGGACCCCTAAAATGTCAATAGCGGCCCTATCATAAACTTTGATTAAGGTCGCATTACTTTTCAAGAGAAAGATGGTAGAATATGCTAGTCGACATGGCTAATATAGGGAAATTGTAAAGGATAGATATTTTTGCATTTTAGGTATTCGAGAGCTAATTCTCGAATATATTTTATAACAATGCATTCAAAAAGGGTCTTGTTAACGGGTGCACCATTACACCAGTTAAAGGTACAAAAAAATATATTTATTGGGTCCCATTTGTACATTGAAGTACACTTAAAAGTGTACTTTAATATATAAGTGAGACCTACAAATATACTTTTTTTGTACCTTTAACGGCATTTCCCTTCCAAAACCTTAACTAGATAATGTAGCATCCGAAAATCAGTCGTGGAAGAGCTTTCTTTGGAATTTGGATACTCATTTTAACTTCTTCTTCTTTTCCCCCTTGGCATATTGATTATAATTTCACTCACAAGATGCTTCTGCAAAAATGTATTTTGTACTTTATACTTTCAAATCCTCATTGAATAATTCTTTTTTGTAAAAAAAAAAAATTTGGCTTCCAATTAACACCCCAGTTCCAATATGTACCACGATAACAATTTCTTTAAATTGACTATAATTGTAGAGGCTCTTGAGAAAAAAATTTAGATGACGTTAAACGGATCTGGGGACCGGTTAATGTAAGAGGGTAGTGTACAATTCGAGCAGTCAAAAAGTTACTTGTAGGATACTATTAACAAATTCAACCCCACTATAGTTACCGACCATAGATGTACCGATGGGGTACAGACGGCTTGTGGGGCCCACTTAGAGTCGCGGGACCATCTGTAACACATCGGTACATATATGATTGGTTTCCCGTTCAAAAATTTTGAAATAGTGGCCTCGCGACTAGTCGTGGGACCATCTGTACCCTATCGATACGTATAGCAACTAGTGATTACCCGTGCCGATGGCACGACGCAACACGTTCTGATAACAAAACCTTTTGGGCACATCACTGGGGAGGACACTTATACGATCAGCAGATGTGCATCTAGATAACGCTACCCATACAATCCTCACTTAGAGTCGCGGGACCATCTGTAACCCATCGGTACATATATGATTGGTTCCCCGTTCAAAATTTTTGAAATAGTGGCCTCGCTAATAGTCGCGGGACCATCTGTACCCTATCGATACGTATAGCAACTAGTGATTACCTGTGCCGATGGCACGACGCAACACGTTCCGATAACAAAACCGTTTGGGCACATCACTAGGGAGGACACTTATACGATCAGCAGATGTGCATCTAGATAACGCTACCCATACAATCCTCTCACAAAGAAACTATGTCAAAACATTTTGTCACAAGAAAAACTCAAAAAGCCTAAAAATCCCTTAGAATTGAAATATAAAGGTACATAGAGACATCAGCCAACCCGGTGAAGCCATCAACCAACCTCAGATGTACTAAAAATATGAGCTGAATTGTATTATAAATCTCAGGCTGCCCAATGCCTTCCCACGCCTACAGAGCTTCTCCCATGAAGCCATTAGCCAACCCATTTTTGTCCCCGTGAAGTCAGCCAACCCAGTGAAACCATCAGCCAACCCGGCACTGGACATGGCACGGGTTGTGCCGTTGGCACGATTAGGCACGGCACGAGCACAGGTAATTCGCTTATAGATGGGTAGGGCCGTAAGCACGAGTAGTGCCGTAGGCACGACACGGGAAAGGACACGGTTAGGCACGGGCACGGTGTTGCGTCGTGCCATCGGCACGGGTACCCCCAAAAATACGCCTTTACTCAATGTATTCTAATTTGCCTCATTTAATTACCCCACAAAATCCGTCTTTTTTAGATCATTAGATTGAATTGATCTCAGCCGCCCACTAAAAATGTGAGCTAAATTGTATTATAGATTTGGACAATTTTGAACGACTCAAATTGTGCACTACGCTTCTGTCATGCGGGTCCCAGTTCCAAGTTAAATGAGGAAAAGTGATTTCTCTATTATGGGATTAATGAACGAGAGGCTATCAGCTTGAGTTTTATACTCACTCAACCCGTGGGAATTTCATATGCTCACCCATAGGTGACGCTACGCAAATACTCTGGTACTATCCCAAACCGAGTAATTATTCAGCATTCTTGGAATATTACGTGGTATTCCCAACCATTTACTTTTAGTGACAAATCATTCGTTAAAGATAATTACGTACTATCCCAAACCGAGTAATTATTCAGCATTCTTGGAATATTACGTGGTATTCTCAACCATTTACTTAGTGACAAATCATTCGTTAAAGATAATTACGTATCATTCATTTTTTGTTGGATGATGAAAGACAATGAGTGACACATATAATGTGATGACAATATTTTATTTATAGGAAGCACCACATGACAATGTCATCTGGTACTTCGAGAGTACCCAACAATAGTCTTCCAAGAGAAAATTTTGGGTGCAACTAGGGTACCACGTGGTGCCCCTCGGTACATCCAGATCGTCCAAAAGTGTGTTGGACGGTCCGGATTTGGAGAGAGAAACATGAGAGAGGAAGAGGAGAGAGAGAGTGTTTTAATCCGGATCGTCTAACACACTTTTGGACGGCCCAATTGTGTCGAAGGGTCACCACGTCGGATGCTACCCTATTTGCACCCAAAATTTTCTCCTTCCAAACAGAGTCGTCTCCTCCAAACTATTCACATGGGAAAATAACCTTCGTAGTAGGCATAATCACGGAGCTGCCCATTCCCATTATTCCTTATGCAGCTCGGAATTACGGAGAACTGTTTTGGTTAGATTTTGTGCACCCAAATGCACCGAATCAAAATCCTTCCACAATTCCTTATGTGATTTTGCATAGGAAATGGATCCTCTGCGGTCCAATTTTTGGGCTAGAGGAGACAATCCTCATCTATACCGTCTATTTTGCTGCAATCAATGAAATGGATTTGCTAATCAACTCTAACCAGTCAAAGTTGATTAGCAAATCTGAACCAATTTTACCAATGTACGATATAGATGAAGACCGTCTAGTTCAGTCCAAATGTTGGATTGAAAATGATCCGAACCCTTTTCTATATCATTCATAATACAGACCTACCATCTCATAGCCATTTGTCTCAATATTGTTAGTAATTAGTAGGAAAAGGCTAATAATGAGTTGTCAATGAGAGAGGAAAAGAACCCAAAAAAGAAAAACACAGTTTCCGAAGCGTTAAAGTGCCTTGAAAAGTGTTAAAGATGCATCGGAAACTATGGTTTTTTGTCCTCTTCCTGCTTTATTGATAACCCAATGAATTATTGTTAACATTCCCTAATTAGTATACCCATTCCATTGGCATTTATTAATGTCAAAATTAACAATTTGCTGTAAAGATTTGTCATTTCTTCCACTTAATCCAAGCCATTTCATTTGTATGGAGAATGAAGATGAGTCTAACTCAATGATCTGGATTCAAGATTATGATAAAATGGCATTGAACCGGCGCATCAACATTGCAATTTTTAACTTTCTAACATTATACTAAACTAGCAAAAAATGACTTTGACAATGTCATTTGACACCAAAAAATAAAGGCTTATCTATCATTTTAGTCCCTATAAAATACACCAAGTTTCGATTCCGTCCTTACAAAATATTTTGTGTCAATTTCGTCCGTATAGTTTCAAATGAATTTCAATTTTGTCTTTCCGTCAAATTAATGACGGAAAATGCTTAAAATACCAGAAAAATATTTAAAATACCGGAAAAAATTATTATTCTCCAAAAAAAAGATAAAAAATTACAAATTTTTTTTTAAATACCCGAAAAAAGTCATTAGACAAAAAGTTTATGAAATTTTTCTAATGGCTTTTTTTGGAGATTAATCATTCGTATCGAAGAGAGGAATCAGAAAATATAAAAATATGGGTAGAAGTTAAAAAAAATATTCATATAAGACGACACTTGATATAAAAAAAAAATAGTAATTCCTCTTGTCGATAAATATGGGCCGAATTAGACAAAAAGATTTTCCAAAGACGAAAGAATACCAAATAGCTTCTTTTTTTTGTTATATAGTGTCGGCTTTGGCCCAAGGGGTGTTTTAATTTCCCCAACCTTGGTTGGAGTCCTCTCTTTTCTCCCTCCAACTTGATGTACCCATTGTCAAATTTTCTTCAAAAAATTATATTGCCGTTTCAAAAAAAAACTAAAAGTGTCCTCTTATATGAACTTTTTTTAAATTCGGCCATATTTTATACTTTTCTGATTCCTCTCGTCGATACGAATGATTAATCTCCAAAATATCATTTGATAGGTTTCATAAATTTTTTGTCTAATGAATTTTTTCCGGTATTTTTCCTCATTGTTTTGGAGATTAATCTTTTTTTCCAGTATTTTAAGCATTTTTCCTTTATTTTAAGCATTTTATGGTATTTTAAGCATTTTCCGTTTGCCACATAAGCATTTTCCATCATTAATTTGACGGAAGGGCAAAATTGAAATTCGTCTAAAACTATAAGGACGAAATTGACACAAAATATTTTGTAAGGATGAAATTGAAACTTGGTGTATTTTATAGGGACTAAAATAGTAGATAAGCCAAAAATAAATTTTCTCTTGCTGGATCCATTTGATTAGATAAGTAGTTCATTTTGGAAGTTTTCATAAATAAATATCAATACAGAAAATGAGTTTTTTTTTTGGATGAAGAGATAAAAATTCCATTAAATCAAACCACCATAGTACACAGATCTAAACGGAAACAACCTACAAAATACCAAAAACAAACCTAAAACTACCCCCAAAAAAAAAAACGAAAAATAGAAACGAACCGTTGGTGCCATCTTCGCCGCTGTCACACCGTCGCCGTTTATGTCGGAGGCCCAGATCGGCCTCCCATTGGTCCATAAATCAAGATTACGGCCACCCACACTAAAAGGAGAGCAGATCCAGCCATGCATGAGGGAGTTATTGGCAAATCCATAAGAGGAAGTAATAAAGGAGAGGAGAAAACTTCTCCGTCCCAGATAGTTCTCTCTCTCTTAAATAAAAATTAAAAAATCAGGTTGTTGAAAATTGGACGGTTTGACAACCCATTTTGCTTTGAGACAGATGTACTTCAATCAAACCCTTAACAATACCGGATCAATGTAGATTTGCCACGGATAGTTTACACATTAGATGAATGATCCTGATCATCAAATCAGACCTTATAAATAAAATTTATTTTACTTCAAATATGAGATTGTCACATGAGAGAATCCTTACTCTAAATGCACCACCATCTTGTTAATTTTGCTCTGCATCGACCCAATCGATGATACCGCAAGATTTATCGAGTAAATCATACAATAAAAAAATATCAAATTTGATACAAGTTTATCAATGTTGGCCTGAAATAGTGAAATGCACATTAACTCAAAAAATTAAAAATTATTTAGCGTTTTAAAGTCTGGTTCATCACACATTTGTGTGGAAGTCACACACGTTATATTTTGCCCCCAACAACTCTCCAAGGAAAAAAATTTGGGTACTGAATAGGTACCACCTGAACGTTGCATCCGAACCGTCCAAAAGTGTACTAGACGGCCCAGATCGAAACTCTCTCTCTCTCCCCCCCCCCCCCCTTTCTCTCTCATGTTTCTCTCTTTATAATCCGGACCGTCCAAAACCCAAATGGATGACCCAAATCACCCGCGCGGGACCACGTGATACCTACGCGGCACTGAAAAGTTGCTCCTCTCCAAGGGCCTAATTGTCCAAATGGCCACATAAGTGAGGCTAGTAATGTAATTCACATATGAACTCCGAAGGTAAACAAAGCAACATGGAAATTGAACCAGACGTTATCCTGATGGCATTTCCGTTAATTAATTCAAAATACCAGGCCAAGATTATAAACACCCCATATAAAACCATGGAAGCTCTGCCGCTCATCCATTCTCTCTATAAAACCCCAACTTCTCCCTCTCTCTCTCTCTCTCTCTCTCCTCTCACCTCTTCTCCTTCTTCCTCCTCCTCTCTCTCTCCTCTACCTCCGCCTCTCACTGCGGCGACGCCGTCCGACCATCCTCCATACGCCTCAGATCCGCCCATATCGTCTGATTTCCTCCACCCTCTCTCTCGATCCATTTTCCGTTTTTCCCCTCTCTCTCTACGTCTCTCTCTCTCTCTTACATTTTTTAATTATTCTTTCGTACATTTAAAAATATTTTCTGCCATTTTACCCTTTTACCCTCGTCTCTCAACGTTATTCACAAGTTAAACCCATTCCCAGCTTTTTCCACTTCTTTTTTTAGCTGTTTTCCGTTTTTCTTCCTCTACTAAAATGATTTGACGGTTTTGCCCCTACTCTCTCTTTGAAACCCCATTTGTTTTTCCTTTTTTTTTCCCTCTAGTAAAATGATTTGACGGTTTTGCCCTTAGTAGTGCTCGAATACTCTCCCCCGTTAAAACTCCAAAAATAGATTTTGACGTTTCTATCCGACGTGGCAAGAATTTAGTACCAGATCAGAAACGGACGGCCACGATGAGCCACCACCCACGGCGGGTCTTGACGCCGGCGGCGGCGTCGAGAAAGCGGAAAGAGATAGAATCTCTCTACCCAAGGAAACCCCCAGCCCCACCTTTCACGGTGGCTACGTCAACAACGACGACCCCGTTTAAGGCTCCAGCCGAGCCGGTTGTTTCATCCAGTCGGCTCCTGGCCGGCTACATGGCTCACGAGTTCCTAACAAAAGGCACGCTGCTAGGCCAGAAATGGGATCCGGCTCGAGCCGAAGCTGTTCCTGTATCGAACGGTTCAGGGGAAGCCAAGAGGCCTTATAAGCCGGCTGGGGTAGCCGAGCCGAGCCGGAGGGGGAAGGAGAAGGAGCCAGTACAGCAGCAGCTGAAAGAGAAGAAGCATGATGGGGAGAGGTACGCTGAGGTGGCAAGGTTGTTGAAGGAAGATGGGGTCCACGTGGCCGGGATAGTTAACCCTACGCAACTCGCTCGGTGGATTCATCAGATGTGACGCGGGGAGAGGGTGAAGAAAGGAAGTGGTGCTGACGTGGCGGGTTTTGATTGGAGTGGTGGTTTTTTGTTGGTCCACTTGCGATAAGCAGAGACCGACCTTAGCGCATTAGTGTCTCGTTCTTCCTCCTTCACAGGTGGTGAGTCGGTCCAAACCGTATAAACCACGAGCGTCTCTCTCTCTCTCTCTCTGTCTCTCTCATCTTTGCCTTTAATATCCTCTCTCTAGATCTTCTCTCTCTCTCTAAAAGTCTGTATAAAACTTGCTCACGCTCTGGCACAGTACTCACTGAGCAGAATGTTGTTAGAATCTGGCAAATTTTCCTGTTAATACCTCTCTCTCTCTCTCTCCCCTTTTGGTTTGTTTCCTGTTGATAAACTTGATATTGTTGCTGCTGCTGCTGTTTACGTTATAATTTGTTACTAGTTGGTATGAATCATGAATGTATGCATGCTTTGTTGTCTTCAAACTGATCGACATGGTTAATTATGTGGGTTTTCAATGTCAAGTAGACCATTGTTGTGTTTTCTGCTTTGATTGTTCGACTCCTTTGCCACCCACTCTTGGCTGGCATGGCATATGATTGTCCAAGGTAGATCCTTAGATCCCAATCTCGTTGAGATGTCCGTCTCCGTTTGTAATGTTTGGCCTCCGTAGGAATGGAACATTTTATCTCATTGAGTAGCACTTATTAGTCCTTGTATATACGTCTGTGTATTGTCTGAGAGAGAGAGAGAGAGAGAGAGAGAGAGAGAGAGAGATGCCCTGTGCGCATGCATCTCTATATGCATGGTGCAACATGATTTTGGACTTCTGCATTTTGAAAAGTTTGTACAAAAGAAAATGAGTAGTAGGTTCAGGAAAATTTTCCTCAAAAACGTCCAACAAATTAAGAGAAATGGACGCACAGATTCACAGTTTATGGATATGAGTCGTCAATTTCTTCTTCTGGGACATTTTTCGGAGAAAGTTTTCATACACTCTAACATGCTAAATTAATGAAAACTCGAATTCTAACGAACTATGAGGATAACTGAAAAGAGGAGGGTAACTTGGTTGGGGTGATGATATTTTTAGGTGCGAGAGAGAACGGATTTTAGGAAACTGTAGCGCGTTAACTTAGTATCACCTATCAGCTGTGAGCTCGGGGGCCGAATTGGCCGACTACTCCGTTAGTGTCAATTCGGCCAATAGTTCAGCATTAAGTACTTGTGATCTAAAATGAATGGATCAATGACACCACGTCAGCGCACCGTTTTACAAAATAGTATACCACGTACTTTCTAGCTCATGGGGTGTGCACGGTTTGAATGACGTGCAGGAGAGTTGGGTTGAACATGTGGGGTGATGCATGGGGCATGGTTATGTAAATGTGAACTTTGTGATGCAGTACTTAATTTCGTCATCGCCAAAACGGCGGCGAATTAAGGTAGTACTGTATGAAAGTTCTAGGAAAAGAGTACGACAGTTGGGGCATGGGCCCACTCTCCACTCCTGAAGATTATTCGTGTTTGATCTCCCTCTCCGGTCATTCTTATTCAATATTATACGATTTTGCATGTACTTGATTAATTTCGACAGATCAACGTTTAAACACAGATAGTAAAGTTTCGTGCGACCACCATCGGTGTGGTAGCCTGATGGACAGAGTGTCTCATAATTACTGAGAGTCTCGGGTTCAAGTCTTGCCAGTGGTAAGGGATTGTGAGGGTACACACTTATGTCCACTTGTACGTAGGTGGTGTCGTGGTGATGGTCTGTCCTCACGGACAATAGCTATGACTCTAACCGGACATTTCACTGGCAGGTCGGGAGCCCCTATGCTCACATCCAAACGGGGTTGCTACACTGGTTGGCTCCTGGCCCCCCTCCCACCCTTTTCCCGATCCAAAAAAAAAAGTTTCGTGCGGATTGTTTCAAAGTAGTTGATATCACGTAAGAGGTTCCGAACTTGAAATATTAGGACTGAACAAACTTCTAAGTTTCAAGTACTCAACCCATTATAGTACACTACTAATTAAAAATTACTACGACTTCATTTCTCGTTTTCTTGTTAATTTTGTTGATGAATTTGCATCTTTCCTCGTAAAATCCAATTGATTCCTTTCGACGATTACGTTCGTTTTTTTTTTTTTTTATTTTATTTTATTTATAAATCTAAGAAATTCTAATTTTTTTAATTTCATTTGAACCCTCACCAAATTAAGTGTCCGTCACCTTAACCAAACCAATTAAGAAAGTTAGAAAGGGACAAAAGGAGTAAATTTTTTCGGTCTAAGTTCTCCAGTATCTAACTCAACTAAATTTCTTTTTCTTTTTTCCTCATTTATAAATGGCTCCACAAATTCGTGATCTCCAAGCATCGTGTTTGTAGTTAATGTAGCTACCTTTACTATATGGAAATTCGAAATCAGATTTGAAAAATAATCCTAAAATCCCATGTGTTACCAAGGGTTCGTGGCGTAGCGGTAATCTCCTGGTTCTCTCACAAGGGAGACCAAGGTTTGAGCCTCGGCAGAAACGTTTGGGGTTTATGGCTATAGATAGCTTCTAAACCCCTCTGGACTAACTCACTAACTCTCCCACTAACTCCCAAATTAGTATATAGAATGAAAAAAAGAGAATGCAAAGATACGTTGCATTTATTGACTTTGACTTCTTAAAAAATTTCAAGTCTTCTGTTCTTCTTTCTAAAATATACCACTTGAGACTTGAGAGTAATTAATCTCCTACGACCATCCAATCCAATGGCTGACTCCATTCCTTCTCCTTCTAGAGCCCGTTCCAGAGTTACAGACTAAAGGATTTTGTAATTTTGTCTTATTCAATTTTTTGTTTTTGCATTTGTTAATTTTGCGTCAAGCTTTAAGCTGTCTTTTCTTAGATATATTTTCAAATATTTGGATAAAAGTCATAATTTTACCAAATTTCGATTTCTCTCGTCAAGATGAACCTACAATCATAAAAACTTGACGCAAAACTAATAAACGCATAAAAAAAAATGAATAGAAACAACACTACAAAATTCTTAAGTCAGTTGCTCTAGAACAGACGTTTCTGGTCTTGCATTTGAATCGGGCCCTTTTTTGAATTGGGTTCCTCTCCAAGTAAGATTTTTTGTGAAATCTAAATTTGTGACACAACTCCAGTAATTGTCCTAAACAATTACCAGCAGTATCTATTTGTGACTTGTGAGAGCTGGATTGGACAATTTCCACTTGGGAGAGGATTGTCCTATCGGAATCATTTCCTCTCTCATCCATGAAAATGAACTAGACCGTCCTTTGGCCCATTTGTGGGCCCTTCTCGGACCTATTTTGATGATGCAGACGGTCCATATTATAGAGCTTGTTATTATACTAAAACTCAGGTTAACCGGATATATATCGTACTAAAACTCAAGTTGATCGGATATCGTTTGATAAATGATTTCGAAACACATTTGTTTTAGTACATAACAAGATAACAACACCAAATCGAAACCGATTTAACCCATTAATTTCAAGACATATGCAATTTGAAATACTATCAACCGGTGTTCGATTATCTTGATTTTTAACGTGATTGATGTTATGAACAAGTTCTAAGTTGTGAACGGTTTGGATCTTCAGAATGGACCTGGAAGAGCCCACAGCCCACAATGGACTCCATTTCTCATGGATTGGACAAGTCCCTGTTTTGTGGAGGGATTATTCCATGTTCCAAGAGCCATACTCCTTCAGTGGTCCACATACATGGAAATAGAATCTACACACTTTTATGAGAGGAAAGAGCATTCCCAAATAATTGTTCATTTTTGTGAAAGGCGAGGGTCCCACAACGAAGCTCGCATAATTTATTGTTTACATGTTTAAATCGCTCTACCAATAATTCAAGCAAAAATTGATAATAAATCCAAAATCAGAATTTCCGGACCACTTTCAGTCAGTGTACGTTATCCTTAAAATCATTTTCATCACCTATTGTGTACTCCCCCGTTCTGGCGGAATGGAGGCCTGTAGTGAGGGGATTCACTATAGAGATGTAGTGAGTCTTATTTGGTCGTCCATTTTGGCACCGACAGTTTAGATTTAATCCAAACTCCAAGTGATCCGAGTCATCTATTGTTTGAATTAAAATTCAAGCGTTCTTTATTGAGATAGACGGCTAGATGAATTCACTACACTCCCCCTGTAGTGAGCCCCTCACTACAGGCCCCGGTTCCCTGTTCTGGATTGTTAGTCTACTTTCACTATACGGAGTTCTAAAAAAATTACTCCCTCTGTCCCTTTTTAAATGTGTGCTTTGAGAAACGTGTATTTTTTATGACGTAAAAAAATATATTTCTACTCAAAAATTTTGAATTTTTTTTGCACCAAATTAAAGTATTCTTTGAGCACTTTAATTTAGTGTAAAGAAAGACATAAAATTGTATAGAAAAATACATTTTTTAGGGGTTTGAAAATGCACGTATTCTCATTGTACACATTTAAAAAGGGACGGAGGGAGTATCTATATTCAATAATTTATAATTATTTATGTATGCAATATGTAGTAATAGATTCAATTAGTTTTGTTGGATAAAAAATTTAAGTTATTAATAGATCATAAATTATGAGATATAGATATTTTTTAAGCAGCATGTATGTCAAAATTGGGCTAACAAATTGAGATGAGAGGAACAAAATTAAGGCAAAATCACGAGACTGCATAATTCAGAACATTTTACATTTTCTACGAGATAATGTAAATTCATATAGGCCAAGTTTCCCACTTGATAAAAAATCAAGATTTGATAAAATCAAGGGTTGATTTTATCAAGTGAGGAAGAAAGTTGATAAAATTTCAGATTTTTTAGTGCAAAAATTTGATAAAAATGCAAAATTATGAGATTTTATCAAAAAAATTTCCTTACTTTATAAAATCTATGGTTGATTTTATCAAAATCAAGTGGGAAACTGAACCGTATACTGAAAGCTACAAAATGATTGGACAGATCATCATCGTAAGGGGGCCGGCATGTGAGACCCACGTGTATAAACAGAAGCACGGGAAGTCCACTTAAAGCTAATGGAAGAAAAATTATTTGCTGCTCTTCCGCAGGACGCTACGCGTTGCTCCACCACCTTTATTCACCACGAAGTTATGTGAAATCCAGCTCTAATTGTATGAATTCCGTAGAAAACTAGAAATATGTAATGGATAGAGGTATTTGGGCACAACTTGGTGGCGTCCCAACATCACTGAATAAACAATCCTCTTCCATTGGAATTCTACTCTATGACTAAACACATGTTCTACTCCCTCCGTCCCAAAAAGTTGGTCCAATATTTTATTTTAGATTGTCCCAAAATATTAGTCCATTTACAAAAATCAACATACTTTATATAATTAATTTCCAATTTTACTCTTCATTTTTTGATGTAAAAAGAACCATTTAAATGCAAAGATGTAATGATTATCGGCAAAATGAGAGAGACAAAAATGAAAAGTATAGATCTTGTTCGGTTTTGTGTTTTGATTTGGTGTTTTGAGTGGAGAGAGAAATAGGTGTAATGAGTGAAAATAGCGGGTAATGTTTAGAAATATGGTGTAATGATTGGAATTAGGATACTAATTAGAGAGAAATAGGGGTGAAAAATTTAAATTTGGGTCTTAAGACCCAAATCAAACAAGGCCGTAATGATCATGTCTTAAAAAAAAAGTTGAAATCCCAAAGTAATCATAACTTTTAAGGACGAAGAGGCTATTTTTGTTCAAATAAATCATCATTATAACTGAAAGCCACCCCATTGATCCACGGATCCTGTAGTGGTTCGTTGACTTCGGTAATCAACAATTCGGATTTCATCTCGGCAATAAGCGGCTCGGATCACGCTAATGCGAGATAAAATCTGAATTATCGATTGCACAATCAATAGCTCGAATACCATACCACAGGATCCCAAGTCCCCCATTGGAACAAAAGTCTGGCGTTTTGCAACAACTTGATTAAAGTCAAAACCCAAACGCTGGCTTGGTGGTCAATGAATGATTTTTCTTTTGGAATGACAACTATATCCTGAGGAAATGCGCAAATTCAAGAACTAAAGAGAATGATCAAATGTAGAGAGAGAGAGAATCATCTGAACTGAATTTCATTTTTGTTTTCTTTTTTTTGAATACACAGGTCTCATTTCCCCCTTTATACCAGAAAGGGATCGTAACAAAATACAACAGAAATACATTCCAAAAAATACAGTGAAGGTCCTTCTAGAATTCTGAAACTACATTACAGACCTAATGACTTTTACTCACATATCCAACCTTTTTCTATTCTGTTATATGATTTTCTATTTTTTTTTAAAGAGGATTTTCTATTGTTCATGCATTTTAAATATGTCGATGCCACCTTTTGAGTTGTGGAATGTCTTTTTTATTTTTGTCATTATTGACTTAATGTGAGAGTCAGAATAACAAAAAAAAAAAAGTGTCCCGCGCATAGGGCCGATAAACAAGCAAAACGAGCCAAACAATGGATTTTCAAGCTTAGTTTAAGAACTTAACAAGTTTCACAAATATTTTCATGACTTGTTTCACACATAAGCAGATCTCAAACGACAAACGATCTTTAACATATTAAGCCGATCAGAAGCTAGTTTCGAGTAATTTGAAATATTTTAGACATCATATGATGAACAAGCATGGCGATAACTTTTTCAAGCATGGTTTGATTATTAGACAAACTAATTTTAAACAAGCTTTTAGGAATGAACACGAGCTCGAGCACAAGTAACTTGGGTCCTTTATGAACAGAAATTAAAAAAGAGTTTTTTTTTCGTATATTTACAAAAAGAAAATGTCATTCTTTACAATTATCGCATTAGAAAATGGTTTAAAACACCATGAAGGAGAGAAGGAGGATGGTTAAACATTAAAAATAAAAAATAAAAATATAGGAGAAAAGAGAAAGAAAAAAAAAAGAAATTTAATGTTGAAATGATTTTTGAGTTGTGGTCAATGGATTTAGAATTTTCAGTTTTCCAAGCAATGGCATCCTCTATCAACCACTTAAATTGGGATCCATCGATCTGATCTCTCTCTTTCAGAATAAAGTGGAGTATGATTCTCAAACTCCACTTTCTTGCACTATGATGTATAACTTTGTTGAAATTGATCCTCTCCGGTTCTTAATTTAAATTAGATCGGACAGTTCAAATCTAGACCGATCGTTTGCTGTAATTAATAGTTTGGATTTGTTCAAAAATTCTTAACAGTACGAGTTTATAAGCAAATCCGAACCATTAACTATACCAATATATAGTCTTGATTTTGATTGTCTCATCCAATCCATAACTTAAACGGGAGAGAATCCGAACCCAACTTTATTTTTTCCTGTATATCCAAATTTGTGTACATATATTCTTTCACTCGG
This sequence comes from Gaultheria prostrata, assembly GCA_036023075.1. Lineage (NCBI taxonomy): Eukaryota > Viridiplantae > Streptophyta > Magnoliopsida > Ericales > Ericaceae > Gaultheria > Gaultheria prostrata. The sequence continues at coordinate 7,533 of JAXBDA010003944.1, read as the reverse complement.
GCTCGAACTTCTTAAAAGTCATTTTCCTCTCTTTTGAGAGGAAAGTCAAGATGCTAAAGCAACTTAAACCCTTGGTTTCTTGGAATATATTGATTCAATTCTCTCATCCCAATCCTTTTGAGGTTGAAATAAATGTTAAAGCACTTTAAAGCTCAATTTTACTTTTAAGGATTGATTTTGAAATAGAGAAGCAATATTTGTACAAGGAATATGATATTATTCCCGAATTTTCACATCGAATCTTTCACAAAAAAAAAAAAAGAGTTTAATTAATTAAATAACATATTGATATATTCTTTTCTTGTAGTTCTCTTGTAGCGTAACACCGGCATTTGGCAAGTGGTTGCTAGCTCATCCGGTAGAGCTGTTGGATACTCCACACTGCATCTCGGGATCGAATCTCATTCCCCCTTCCCCATGTAATAGACTAGGAATGACAAACAAAAAAACACCAGCATTTGGATACAGAGTCACACGCAGGGGCCAAAGAACAACAATAAAGCCAATATCGATCAAAGTTTGCATCGATAGTGTACAAATCGCATTATGGGACCCACTTCGGAATACCAAATAAATGATATTCACTAATAGTAAATAATTTTTCGACTAGCCCAGTAAAAAAATGGCTCGATCGGATTACTATAAGTACTTAATCTAATCATTTAATTTTTCGTTCAAAGTTCAAGATCCTGAGACATTAGTCCAAGTTTTGTGAGATTGCAAATTTATGCAGATAGTAGATGTTTCTAAATATGCAGCACCTTTGAAGAAATTCTCTCTTACATCTGCATTGATTTCAATTGTCCACAAAAACCATGGTGAAGTTATGCCAAACATCCAAGAATTGAGACACTAGTCCTAGTTTTGCGAATCGTATTAGAAGTTTAAGGAACCACGAGCGGACAAAGATTCTAAACTGGATGCTTCTCTGGTTTTGTTGTAGCTTGAAAAATCTGCTTACAACTTTTGTAGATTTGGCAAAAGTAAGTTGAGAAAAATTGACTAATCGGAAGCAACAAAATGGGTGCTTTTCAGCCTCCGCGTACAAATTCACAATTTCGATATTCAAGTAAGTTGCAACAAAGAGGCCTGTACGATATACTAGGGAAGCTTCTTACTCCTTTTCTGAGAAGTGTTGGCAACAGCATCACAAATCTCGCTCTTACGTTTGTTATTATCGTTGCAGTGGTCGTTGCTTTTGTTGTTGCCTGTACTTGGGGTGACCTGTAGTGCTTCCTTGACGAAAAACTTCAACCTCCACAATGTGGTTTCACTCTGTCAAAGGAACGTCATAATCAATAAATTGTCATTGAAACTGTTTTTGAGGGGAACGAAAAGGAAATGAGAAAGACGCAATTCATTTCTTGGTTTGGTTTGGTTAGTTAGGAAAATGAGAAGCAAATGTTTACCTACTTGACAATGAACATGAATAAATAGTTCCATTTCGCTATTATTTCGTTTTCGCTAGGAAAATCTAAGAAGAATCAGAGCAATTTTGTGTGATTTGGACTGACAAATGCAACAGCAATACAACAACAATAACAGAACACATCTAGCCCCCAATCATTGGGTGTATGGGCGGGGATGAGTGGAGACAGACCTAACCTTCCGCAATATGCACAAAGTGGCTGCTCTTATAATACCACTGAAACAGTGGCTCCCCTAAATCTCCAAGAACCGAGGAGCTACAAGAACGTTTTGCTACAGAACCATGCCTCCAAATCTAAGCCGAAAGGCATCGGGGAGGACAGGCCTAGAGACCCAAATCAATTTTTGCGCTCATTACCATGCTTCCTTCATTCATGGACGGAGAAATTCATTTAAGAAAATTGTGAAAGAGGATAACCTGGGCATCGATGTCAAGGTCGACCTCTTCGGCTGTTGATTGGAAAGCTGGGTTATTTTGAGCGACGATTAGTAGTGCTTTGTTGATATCATCAGGACACAGTTGGGTGAGAGCAGTCCCAAGTCGTCTTTTTTCTTCCCTAGACATAATTCTGAGATAACAACATCAGAATTAGCATTAGATATGGGACTCCGTAGAGTCCAAATGTTGAAGCAATAGTATGAAGACGAACCTGCAGTTCTGGAGTACCAGTTCTTCGAGTTTGTCTAGATACAGTTCAACTTCATCAAGCTGAAAAAAAATCCAAAAACAATTTGCTTACATCATCTCCCGACCCCCTCAAGCACATAAAACATCAGAACCAAATGAAATTATAAGAAAATTCTTTTGACAAGATTTCCCTTTAGTACTACCTCATTGCTCAAATCGCTTGCCATTTTGGCATGCTCAGCTTCCTGAGCAAGCTGCGAATCAAACTGGGCCTCAGCTTCCTCCTCTTTTCGTTGTTTTTCCTGAACTTAAGCAATGAATTACAAGCACAATACATAACATATCTTCCAGGATCATGTCAAGAGCCAAGAAGCATCAACTCCAGGAGTAGCAAATTTACCTCCTCTTCCTCAACTTTTGGCAAGAGTTGCTGCCACTTCTCCTCAAATTTTGCCAGCAAAGTTTTTGCCATCGAACGGACGTCATCTCGTTCCTTGTAATTATTCATTGCATTTTCAAATATCAACCTCACATCAGCACATATCTCCCGGACACTCTTGTATCCAGTACCATCCTTGGCGTCCATTTTGCTCTTTATGGTACTGAAGTCCATTGCTTTTTCAATCACCTAGCATACGAAATTAACGAACATAAATGCTGAAAACCTCCCAAATAGGAAATAGCGTGGCAATTGAAAAGGCCCACAATTGTTGTAGGCTGGTAGCAATAAGAGTTCCACAAGTATAACACTATTCTTGTATATGTATCTAAGAGCATGTATAACTTTGGTATATTGAACCAAAAGAAAGGGAGAAGAGGCTATACCTTAAAGTAATCATGCAAACGAAGGCCAACTACATGTACATGCTTTATAAAGGGTCCTGCGGACTTGAGCTGAGTGATCTGCCAAGTCAAAGCAGAGACTCATAATGCAACTTCTGAAGCAAAATACCACAGAGAAATGACTTTTGTTGCCGATTTAATCATCAAAAAGAAGAAAAACACAGTTTAGGAGCAGTGGAAGAGAAAGCAGAGGCAATACGTCTTCGGGAGGAAATAAGATACTGCTTTGTCAAAATCAGCATCCAAAAATAAGTATTTCCAACAATTGATTTCAAGAGTTTTATTAGTAATATCCTATCAAATGAGTTCGAGGATGGTTCAGAATTAACTCAACATGTGAATCTTTTGAATGAGGCCAAACCTTGTGTGAATTTTATCCTATCAAATGAGTTCGAGGATGGTTCAGAATTAACTCAACATGTGAATCTTTTGAATGAGGCCAAACCTTGTGTGAATTTTATCTGGTACATGAAGCAGATAATCTTTTGAAGTATGGTTTATGCAGAAACTTTTTCATAAGTTGTGATATACACCATGAAAAATATAGACACGATTTCATTTCCAAAAGATGCAGGGATACCTCACTGCCTAAACAGATTTGCTGATCCACGTGTACACCTCAGGATATTGATTTTACAGCCTTCTCACTCATTCTTCATAAGGGAGGAAGTTATAATCATTCTTCTAATTTCTTCGTAGACGTGCAAACAAAGAAAATTTATCCATTACTGGATGTCATACTCTTAAGAAAGTTCAGGACGAATTTTTCTTACATGATATATAAGCTATCAGGATTCTTCAGATATAAATACGACATTTTAGTGAGAAAGATCCAGGAATAGATAATTGATGTTCAAAGACCCCCAAAAAAATTCTATTGTAAATGATAGCATTACCCTCACATAACAAGTCAGGTATAAAATATCAAGCATGTTAGCACAAGATTATGCTGTCTGTGCCTATTCAATTAGCGTAAGTTAGAAACACCAAAGAAAGGCTAGATTCATTATCTGATAGTTATACTCAGAAAAACTTATGAAAAACCAACTGCCGATAGAGGGGACACTGGAAATTTAAATTTCATTCTGAATTGAAAAAATGAGACAGAAGGTGGAAATGCGGTTCAACACAAAAGTCGATATTAAAAGGATTGAACGGGGAAAAGAAAAGCATTGGTGATTGCCTGACGTAATATTGTGCCAAATCGGCGCATAAGCTCTTGCTTTCTCTTTGCGGCAGCTGCTTCTCTACTTGATGCATCTTGCTGCCACTTCTCATAATTAGCATTCTTACCTTTGTCCTTGACAATGGAGTTACCTTTTGAAGTATTCAATTGCTTCTTACTTGCATTTGAGAAGTACTGTTCTACTTCATTCAATCTTCGCTCAAGCTGCAAAATAAATAGAATGGGTGGACAGCGTGGTTACCATGGTGATAAATAAATCGCAAAGTCAGATAGACCAACATAATAACTAGTATACAACAAAAAGATACGAAGGATAAATGTCCTATATAAGCTAGTTGCAGCACTCCAAATCACATAAGTTTCTACTCCAACAATTGATCTTACCCGATCAACCTTTGTGAACATTTCATCAGCGCGATGTCTGAAATCCTCCATTTCACTGTGGTTACCTTCAGCCTCCCCTCATTCTACTAATCCTGCAATCTACACATTCTATTGTTGCTGCATCCAATGTTTCCATTAGACAAAACAACCAACTTAATCTAAACCTCTGCCAATAGAATTACAGAAGAAAAAGTACTGTTACAACCAGTGAGACGTGCAACCACTAATTAGTTAACCATGAAGAGACATACTAATCAGTCTATGCTGAAGTAGGTGTAGGAGGGATAAGCCTTCAACAAAACAATGGGAAAGTTCAAGATCTTGAACGCAGATGACTTGATATTGAAAAAATTGATATGCCACAAAAGATTACTCGAAACAAGGACAATAGCCCTACAAAGCACAGAAAGGTCACCTACCACATAAACAATATAACACAACAAAGACGCATCAACATGGAATTTTGAAAACACGAAAAAATAAGCGATTCATGGATACAACAAGGAATAAAAGCTAAATATACATAGTACAGGTAGTCACAATTTTCACCTTTTATATTCCAGCCAATTTACCTCTTTCATATGCAAATACAGACACGTCGATAGGGAAAAGGGGAAAACATGTATGTTACATGGACTCGGGTGCGAGTATCAGGTGCAGGTGGGAGGCCAAGTATCAGACCTTCCTAAACTTGGATCTTAGGATACCGGTATATGTGTCCCCTAATTGAGTGTGGGTATGGGGACACGTCGTGAACACTTGTTTGTAGTATATATTGCATAAGCTTTTTTGATTATGTATCGTAAATTACATTACAAATCTATTTAAACAAGAAGGGGGTAAGAAAAATATATTTTTGCTATTTCTTGTCCATGTGGAAGACTAGAAATATCGCTTTTCTAGCAAATTTGATATTCTTTTTCTGTGAATATAATGACAATAGAGAATCCGAGTGTCTAAAATGGATACGTGTGTCGGGTGCATTGACACAGGTACTACAACCAAAGTGAAGGATCCATGTAACATATCAAAAAATCAGCACAAGACATGGCAGAGATACGAGAAAACATATACATAAATGTGCTTATATTACTTCCCCCTGGGAAGATTGGACTATTCAAATGATGTTCTCCGCTCATCTCGAGCCTTCAATGCCTAAACAAGAACGGAGAAAGGAAGTAGCAAAACAGGAATTGCACTGTGAATGGCAAGAAGAGCTAAAACCTAAGGCAAGAAAGCTAAAGATTGTTCCTTTCCAGTTGACATGGAAGAGGAAATATAAAACATTAATTCCACTGACGTGCAAAAGGAAAGAACAAATCATGGTATTGATCATAGATCCTAAAGAGAAGAACACAAATACGCAGATGGAACAAAAAATATACACCCGAAAGCTCTATTTTTCACCACTTCAAACTAGTTTTTGGAAGGAGAAACACTGCTTAAGCACCCAAGTTTTATATCTTGTTCAAAAATTCTTGAGTTACTATAACAAAACCACAGTGAACCCTAAGGGGTTGGCAAAGTGGTATTGAAAGATTTACGGGTTTAAGGTCTCAGCTTCGATTCTCCTTGCTAGCAAACTCTTGGGGGGCCACTGGAGGTTATGCCCGGTAGTTACATCTAGACCCAGAAGCAGTTGAGGTTCACGCAAGCTGGCCAGACACCCGGTTATAAAAAAAAACCACAGTTTGTAAAAGTGATTACTACCTAAATAACAGCAGCAAATCAACATATAGGAGCTCACACTTTGGGTTATTTTCAATGCTTGCTCGCACCTCGACTAAACCGGGGAGCTCACACTTCGTTGTAAACTAGTTGAGTCCCAACACTCAACAATCAACAAAAGTTACAAAAAACTCTTTACGAGAAATTCGAATGCAACCCAAATTTGTTTTCTTTAAAACCCTTCAATTTTTGTTCTCTCCCGCTGCACATACACTCACATAGACATACAAATTGAAGTTACAAATTGCACACGACCCATGTATACGTGAAGGTAGAGAGGGAGAAAGCAAAAACCTGGGGAAGGAATTATGATCGCCGAAAACAGGGAAGTAAATCTTTGAATCCAGCTCTACTGCTGCTATTCGGAAGGGAATTGACTCATCGGATTAGAACTTGTGAAAGAGAAACAGAGAGGGAAAAACAATCAGAGAGTAAAGTAGGAGGAAATTTAATTTTCCCAAAGCTTATGCTCCAACAAATTTGCAGTGTTTTGGGAAAAATAATCCAAATAGATTAGTATTTTTATGTTTTTATTTTTTAAAAAAATTCATTAGTTAGTTTTGCGTTGATTTTTTTTTTTTAGTTTATTGGTTCGTCTCGACGAGAGATTCTAAAGAGTAAAAAATACTAACTAAACTAAGATTTTTGTAAATAAAGACAAAAATAATACAATAATCCACAAAAAAATTGGATTACTTTTGTCTTTTAATGAATTATTTTTTAAACTTTGATAATAATTTTTGACTTTTTAGATTCATTTTGTCCGGACGAACCAATAATTCATAAAACCTTGATATAAAACTAACAAGTGCAAAAAAAAAAAAAAAAGACAAAATTAATCCATTTGGATTGTTTTGGCCAAAACTTTGTTTGCGTTATCGGGATTGTTATGGGAGAAATGTTACAAATGTACTGTTGGACAAAGTGATGTGGTGAGATGTGGAATATTGGTAAATTAATACTAGTACAAAAGTTATTGGAAAGTTAATTTTTACATCATTTTTGTACAATTGAACGCGACCGATGTGTTGCTGAGATTATCTCAACCAACTTCAAAGATATCCCATCTTTTCATTTCTTTCCCGGGTAATGCTACTATGCGCACCCCTACAAATTGCTCCATATGAGATTTTGTGATTCAAAATATGAGATTTTGTGACTCAAAATATGAGATTGTGTGGCTCAAAATATGAAAAGGCATATGGTATACACCCCTTTGACAAATGGACGGCCGAGATTGCGCCACATATGCAAAAAAATCGATCTCATATAGAGGGTCACAAAATCTCATATAACATCATAGGAAATCTCATATGACTGTTTGGGTTTTAAAAAT
>JAXBDA010003943.1:0-31555 GCA_036023075.1 Gaultheria prostrata | reverse complement strand
GTCCCATTTGAATGGCATGCCCTTCTTGAGTAATTGAAACATCGGCTCGCAAGTTGAGGTCAACTTGGCGATGAATCTGCTGATGAATTGAATTTTCCCGAGAAAACTTCGCACCTCCTTTTCCGTCCGGGGTGGTTCCATTTCGCGAATAGCCTTGATTTTGGAAGGATCTATCTTAATGCCTCGCGTGGTGATCATGAATCCCAACATCTTTCCAGACGTAACTCCAAATGTACACTTCTCAGGATTGAGACGCAACCGGTACTTTTGAATCCTTTCAAAGAATTTTCTGAGCGCGGGTAAGTGCCCTTCTCTTTCTTTGGCCTTGACAATCATGTCATCAACGTAGACCTCAACTTCCTTGTGAATCATGTCATGCAATAACGTCGTGGCTGCCTTCTGATAGGTTGACCCGGCGTTTTTCAATCCGAAGGGCATGACCCTGTAACAATAAGTGCCCCACTCTGTGGTGAAAGTAGTCTTCTCGCGGTCTTCGGGAGCCATGAGAATCTGGTTGTATCCGGAGAAACCATCCATGAAAGAAAGGAGTGCGTGTTCGGCGGTGTTGTCCACAAGTATGTCTATGTGGGGCAGCAGGAAATCATCCTTAGGACTGGCCTTGTTCAGATCCCTGAAGTCTACGCAGACCCGAATTTTTCCGTTCTTCTTGGGAACCGGAACAATGTTTGCAACCCACTGAGGGTATTCTGTTACCATTAGGAACCCGGGGTCTATCTGCCTCTGAATTTCTTTCTTGATTTCTACCACCCAATCTGGCCTCATTTTCCTCAGCTTCTGTTTGACGAGCTTTGCATCTGGGTAAAGCGGGATTCGATGCTCCACAATTTCGGGGTCGATACCAGGCATATCGGCGTGTGACCATGCAAAAACGTCCTCGAATTCTTTCAGGAGATCCGAGTGGGCTTTGAACTCTTCAGGAGATAATCCGGAACCAATTTGAACCATTCGCGGATCGTTTTCATTTTTCAAGTTTATAGAAACAATTTCTTCTTTTAGAGGCTGAGCATGCCTTTCGTCTTCCCTTTTGATTAGATACCGAAGTTCTTCCGGAATTTCTTCCTCGAATTCGATCCCTTCATCGTCGGGGTCAACACAATTTATTTCGGACACAGCAAGATAAGCAAAGTCTTTTTTATTGATAGCAAATGCGGGGGCCCCAGGGGCGTGATACATGAGAGTGGACTCAAACTGGAAAGAAAAGTGGTGATGCGGGGGAATGACGGATACATGTTTGGGTTCAGACTCAGACTCGGAGTCAGTGCTAGACTCAAATTCAGTGTTAATGTAAGTGATTCTAGGTACAAAAGTGCAATTTTTATAAACACCATTGACATCCACAATGAGTGCAGTGACATCTCTAAGGGCATCCTGGCTCAGCATCATCAGCTCTACCTCCTCGGCAAGCTCCAAATCAGGCTTTAAATCAGACAGCATCGCACCAGGCCCGCCTTCTCCTATACCTATCAGGCTTTCCTCCCCGAACAGCGATTGGAGATTCCCTAAGTCAAGAGTTTCGATCCAGTCAACTTGGAGTGCCTTAACCAGTTCTTCCCTCTTCTCAGCTTCATCGTCACTGTCCCAAGTGTCGTTTGCAAAGATTTCAAACCCTGGCAGCTTGATTTTTGTTTCCATATCCCAGAACGGCTCTGGTTCTCCCTGGTAGATAGCTTCTGGGGCTTTCACAAATTGAATGGGCTTCCTCTTGGTACCCGTCTGCACCTTCTTTCCTTTCTTTGCTTCGTTGTCAGCAAATTTATAACCGAGACCGAAGCGGTGGTTATTCATCAAAAACTTGGGGAATTCCGCCATCCTCTGGTTATTCAGACCTAACCCCAAGCCGGGTAGGTACTCCATCTTTCTCATTATCTCTAGAGGAGTAGAGCTCATCGAGAAGTCTTCATCCATTTTGACGGTAAGAACTGACCCAGAAGTGTCGAAGGAGAAACCACCGAGGGCGACGTCTTCTTCTCCGTGAGCAATCTCCAGCAATGGTGCGTTGTCGGGGATGTGGGGACGGATCCCTGAATCTCTGTGAATAGTTAAAGTTCCCGTAGCCAGTCCGAGTTGGACTTTTTGGTGTAGGGAAGAAGGTACTGCCATGATATCCGATCAATGAAGCCAGGGCCTGCCTAACAGCAGGTTAAAAGATGATGGAATGTCGAGCACATGGAACTCGATGTCTGTTTTGAAGTTTTCAATGATTACTTCAATCTGGATGATTCCAGCCACGTCTCTGCGCGTGTTGTCATATGCGCGCACGCCGAGGTTGGATGGCTGAAAGTCTTTATTCTTGAAACCAAGACAGTAGGCTGTCCGCAGGGGACACACATTCAGTGCGGATTCGTTGTCGAGCAAGACGACTAGGACCCATTTTCCCATGCATTTCAGGGTGATGTGCAGGGGTTTGTTGTGACCGGCTCCCTCTGGGGGTAAGTCCTTTTCAGTGAAGGTGACAACGTGCTTGGCATTAGCAGGGGTAAGTAGGGCTACCATGGTTTTTGGAGGGATATCTGGTGGTACTTCCATGTTGGACAGAGTTTTGATCAGTTTCTGACGATGTTCCCTAGATGAGGAGAGTAATCCCCAGATTGAGACTGATGCTGGAGTTCTTTCAAGCTGCCTTTGGACTAGTTCTTCCGCGGTTGCTCGGTTCCTTTGAGGTGGCTGAGTAGTGACTTCGGGTTCAACCGGAGTCGAGTTTTCTTGAACGGGCTCGTCCCAAATGAATTCCTCTGGCCGAATTCTGTGTGGAATGTTTCCCTGAAGATTGGCTGGTTGATAGATTCGACCGCTTCTTGTCACTCTGTTGACGGTGTCTTCCCAAAGTTGCTGGTTTTCACCCCAGAAATCCGCAAATCCTTCGCCGATTTTGCGCTTACCAGCCCGGATGGCTTCCCTTTTCTGTTCATGAGTCTGATCTTCAGACCATAAGTCAATCAAACTGTCTGGAGTTTTCTGACTGTTGATCTTAATTGTTTCCAGTTTTGCTCGTAGATCTGCTACCTCTGAATCTTGTCAAAAAGATTGATCGAGCATAGATTTATTGACTGTCCACACTTCGTTGCTGCCGACTTGGATGTCAACAACCTTTTCTTTGTTCCATGTGATTGTCTGCGGGCCAGTGCTGAGAACTGATATGTTGGAGTTATGCAAAAGGGGGGCGAATGGCCGCGGCAGAGACTCACCGATGATGTATGCTTGGGGGAGCCAATCTTGATCACTGAAGACGGTCTTGATGGCTCGAGGAAGTTGAGACAGCAAGGAGCTATTTGAGAGGTCGTGATGGACCTCTTTGTTTCTAGAGCTGAGATGATTTTCAGATTCCCCAAACAAGGTTGGGAGTGAAACTGTATCCAAAGGGTCAGCACAGGTTGCTGCTTCTTCGACTTGACTGATACCAAAGCTTTCCGGTATGTGAACAGATGGTCTGTCGTATAATTATGAGACAATGTACTGGCTCGGGTCCCAAGAGACTAGCAAAGAACCGAACAATGCTTGCTGGGAATCCTCCCACTCCTGGTCGCTCATGGCCCATTCTCCTTGTTCTGCGAGGTCATCCATTTGAGTTTGGGCTCCCGTTCAAAATTTCCAATGGCATGGATTTCAAGATTTTCCGGTATTATGACAAAGGGTCTTGATTTTGTGACCGACACAATGTACAGGCTGGGATTGAACTGATGAAGGTCAGAGCTTTTTAAAGTGGAGCTGAAGGATATTTGGTTGATTTGGATATTCTGTTTATGGTCAGGCAAGGGATTGGAAATAATGTTGGGCTTTTGCTTGGGAATTGGAATGGTTCCGTCATCAACAAGGTCTTGGACTATGTTTTTGAGACGGATACAGTTGTTGGTATGATGGCCTGGCATTTGGTGGTAGGCGCAGTAGACATTGAGATTGAGGTTTGAGGAAATGACCTTGGGTGGATCAAGAGGCTTGATGGCATTTTTCTCAAGGAGCTTTTTATAGACCGTGGTAAGAGAAAAAGAGAATTGGTAGAATTCTCTTTTTGGCTGGGATGTATTTTGGAGAGGCCGTGGCTGGGCGGCTATTTGGTTAACTGGTTCGGTTTTGACCGGTCTGGGATTGGAGGAATTGGCTTGAGTTTGGTGATAGGTATTGGGTCCGAACAGGGTATTGCTGTTACTGGAGTAAACTCGTTTGGACCGAGAAGCTGACTCACCTTTGTCAAATATGCCAGTGCGGATTGCGTCTTCGACAGCAAGGCCGGCTTCATAAAAGGTTTTGAAGTCGGCGGAGGTCTGAAAGACCACCAAGTGTTTTGCAAAGTCTGGCTCCAAGTTCCGGGTGATGATCCTCATCTGCTCTTTCTCTGAGGGTCTATCTATCATCTGGGAAGCTTTCCCCCTCCACCGTTTGACAAAGTCGGCAAAAGATTCGGTCTTTCCCATCTTCGTGGATTCTAACTCCCGAATGGTCATCTCCAGCTGGATGTTGTAGTTGTACTGAGCCACAAAGGCTGCCCCAATATCTTCCCAAGTCTTTTTCTTGGAATTGTCTAAGTTCAGAAACCAACGGAGTGCAGGCCCTGTCAGAGTTTACTGGAACATCTGAGCCATGGCATTTTTCTCCACATCATACATGGATAGGGTACCCACATATGTTTGCAAGTGTGCTTTTGGATCGCCGCTCCCATCAAATTTGTCCCAATCAATTGGCTTGAATTTGTCAGGCAGCTTGGCATCGGGGAATAGGCAGAGTTTTTCCATGTCAATGCCTATTGCTGCAATCTTTTCTTATTTCTGGACTGATTCCTCCAGTTTGGCTACCTTAGCCATTATAGCTTCCATCCCTGAATTTGATGACTCTCCAGATAGGCCGGAGGCCACATCTTGAATCATGATCATCATCTGAGCCATTTGCTGGCTGTTGGTGGCTCGCTGATCTTCCAAGGCTTCTTTGAGAATCTGAACCTCGGTCTTCTCTGACTGTTCTGTAGCCTTGGCCATGGCTGGAAGGCTAGTTGACTGTTCGGTTCTTGACTCAGTTCGAATTAATCGCTGTTGGGGAGTTCGAGCCCAACCAGGTGCAGGAGTGTTCTTGTTTTTGCCAATGGTTATGTACTGATGGTATGAACAGATTAAATTAAATGATGCTGTACATGCAACCTATTTACATGAATGAGATGTTATGCATGATGCAGGATTGTCCCGAAAATTTCTGATTCTGCTGAATATGTTCAAGATTTTGAAAACAATGGCCGGACCGTGGTTGCCTACGTATCCCCGTGGAGAGGAATCAGGCCGTAACGTAGTTCGGGACTGCAATTTTTAGGCTCTGAAGCTTTTTTGAAGAAAAGATGTATTTTTTTCATTGAAGTGGCACCGCGGGGGTGGTACAAAAGAGTTCCGGTAGACGGAAAAAGCGTCACTGCAGGAGTGATACAAAAGAGTTCCGGTAGACGGAACAACATACTCGATAAGCAAAGTACTGGCTATTACAGACACGATAATTAGCCAATACTGAAAACAACAACAGACTCGATAAGCAACTGCAACAGACAACATTCAAATTGGGCAACTGATGCTGGCTTTATTCCAAAAGGCCCTGGATGGCTTGATAAGATCCGGTGGCTGGCACACTTTCACTTGTTCAGATTGCAATTTCATGGGATAGGATGAGTTGGAGTAACTGGGCTGGATGGTGAACTGGCTTCACCAACCTTCTTCCTCCCTTTGCGGGCCCTAGCTTTTTCTTCTTCCTGTTATTTCTCCCAGGCATACTGTTCTTCAAGCTGTTTGGGTGACATGCCATCGTTGTTACGGAGGCATTCTTCATAGCATTCATCACAGTCACAAACATCCCAGTATTTGTGACCAGTGACTGGGTTAGCAAAGTAGTACACAGGTTTTCCCTCCTCGTCGAGGTATTTGACTGGAGGCATGATACTGAAGTCGCCGTCTTCTTCATACATGACGGTGATCTTGTCTAGAAGCACTCTTGGACTGCTATCCGGGGTAATGTAAAATTTCCAGCCTGAGTGGCTGTCAATGTCATCCCACTGGTTGGGTACATCTGATGGCTTGAGTTCGGGGACTGGATCGACCCGTTTGTAGAGCATTTCACCCTCGGGGGTCTTCAGTTCAGGCTTGCATTCCTCCACAACCCAGGTAGGAGCGTTGTGGTGAGTGGTGAAGGTAGACTTGAGTCTTTTGTTGCTTGATTGGCCAGCCATTGTTCTGATAAAAGAGTACTGATTTTACTTTTGGAAAAAGGCAGGGCCTAATTGCAATAATTTTTGAGAAAATGGGATTTTGAGATATCCAGCATAACCAGAGATTGTCGGGGCAATCTTTAGGTGAGTGAAGTGATAGCCCAGGGCCAAACTAATGTGTGTATGCATGCAAAATGATGGGCAGTATGTACAAAAGCAGTAAGCGGGTAGCATGATATGTGCAAAAAGCGATAAACAGGTAACATGTTGACAGGATATGGAAGAGCAGTAAAACAAGTAGCAGGATATATCAGATAATCCTACCCTGTGGGTCCTGTCCTAGGTTGGAAAGTTCTACGGCTATCTATATGCAGAGGCCAGTTTTGGTTTGAGGGGGTTCCCTAGACTAGAGTCAATATTTGCCTCCCCTTTGCACAGAATACTGACGTGGCAAGGGTAATAACGGTAGGCTGACTTATCATCATCCAGGGTTGCCGAGAATCCTGGGATGTCCTAACACCAGCAAGCCGGGTAGGGTAACCAGGACGCAGCGGCGAGGCTAGTAACCATGCAAGTGCAATGCAAAAGTTTAACAATAAAATCTTTTCAAAAATCCCACAAATATTTTTCAAGCTTGGCTCGCTTTTTTAAATTAATCAAAACTTTGAAATTTTACTCAGGCAAACAACCGGGAAAGCTCCAGTCCGGATTGGTCGGGCTCTCACCCTGATATCATCCCTTTCTTTGACAGCGCGAAGCGTGTACGTTGTGTCAAGCTTTCAAGGGTTGTTTTACAAGTGTAAAAATGTCAAAATAAAGATTAATTTAAAATATGTCGTTCCCCAGCAGAGTCGCCATTTTGTGGACGGTCGAAAAACCGGCCCACGCTTTTGTTGTGAAAACGAGGGAAAAAGAAAATTTAGAGTCGCCACCCGGAATTTAATTTTTGGAAAATGTTAGGTATCCGAGGAACCGTTTAGAAAAATAATGACTCTTTTTTTTGTGCCGCTGAAAATGGATTTGGTCTGCGAAAAATAGAGATTTTGGGTTCGGTAACCAGGTTACCCGCGGGGAAGGTTTTCTTTGAAAAATGCACCCCGCGTGCCCGGAATTTTCCGGTCTTTACTATATATTTGTGGGATTTTTATTAAAAGATTTCATTGAAAACTTTATTCAAATAAACAGTTTATGAACAAAAAATTTAAAGAAATGAATAACAGTAATTGAATCATGTAATATTCAAGTGAACGATTAAATGAAACAAATAAATAAATGCGAGGGACGTGATAGTAAGAACAAGAAAATAAAGGGGGTAACCGTAATAAAACCTTCTGTAAGTTTTATTTGAAAAACAGAGCATTAGAATCGCGAAACAGAGCATGGAAAATCAAATTTCGCCAGTGACACCGCACGGTGCAGGAATAGTTACCGCACGGTGCATGTTTTGGTACCGCACAGTGCCACTGATGGCACAAGATTTTGAAAAAAAACTGGGCTTTGTCTGAATGAAAACAATTTCCATTTGCTTTGTTTCTTTTTGTGAAAAATATGATTTTTGATGATTTTGGAGGATCTTTGGAAAGTTTTCAAGTGAGGAAATGTACCTCCCCACATGGACGGCATTTCCACCCCCACAAACGGGTTGTGTAATACTCGTCCGAGAGGTTTAAACTCCGTTGATAATATTCTTCCAATGTCTGAAAGAGAGCTACAGAGCTCCTTTCCTACTTGGTAGAATCCCTTCAGAACGCTAAAGCTACATTTTGGACGCGATTGTTATACCTCTGGTCGTTCGATGAAGAACAAAGGAATCGGTTTAGGTTTTAGGAATGATTATCGCAAGCTTGCAGAAACAAGGTTTTCGTATACGATTTTGGTTAGAAACCAAAATAACGACAGGGTGATTGAGGAAATTTCTGTGGGAATTCTCAATGGATTTTCTATGTGTGTGAACTTGGATCCTTTAACCCGTTTGACGGAGGTAAGTATATATAGGCAACGGGTGGCGTACTCTCCCACGCGAAATGACGAGCTACAGTCGAGGTAGCGTATCACGCCATGGTTTCTGAGCTGCTGGAACGAACGCGGGAATCGCGGTGATGGGACAAAGGCACCGTGCGGTGTGCAAGGTGGTGCCGCACGGTGCAAAAGGGGATGCCGTGCGGTGTCAAGAGATTTTTAGGCCGTGCGGTTTTGAGAAGAAAGCCGCACGGTTCAGGTAATCTTAGGATTTTGGCTCTTTTGACCTGAGGGACCGTTCCAAGGTATATTTTGCGTTCTTTCATCATCGGGGATGCACAATTTTATCAAAATTGGGGTGTCTACAACTGCACGGTGCATGTAACCACACCGCACGGTGTTGATGGAATTTTAAGCCGCACGGTTTGAACCAATGGGTCGTACGGTTCAAGGGGGTAAGGTTTTGACTCTTTTGGTCCGTTCGACTCGAGGAACTATTCCGAGGTATTTTTCACATGCCCTTTCATCATTGGGGATGCACAAGTCATCAAAATTGGGGTGTCTACACACTCATTTCTCCATAAAGCTACAATATCGTGTGTCAAGTATTCAAGTGCTGTCCCCGATAAAAAAAAGTGTTCAAGTGCTAGATTCGGCGTTTAGACTCAAGTCTTTGCTAGTGTGAATTACGTTAACATAACAAAGAGTACAAAGTTTTTTTATAAAAAAAAAACGATATCCATATCATGAGCTAAACTGTTTATCTATCCAGGGGCAAAACATGAAAAGCATGAACAAGATGCAAAGATTACCTGTATTGTCCCTCTGCCAGGTGAAGGATTGCGGCTGGCTCACATGCCACGACTGCTTCCTGCTCCTCTGCTAGCTCCGCCCCGGCCAGCTCCACCACCACGGCTAGCTCTTCCACCTCTGCTAGCTCCGCCACAGCCAGCTTCGCCACCTCGGCTAACTCCTTCCCCACGGCCGGGTCCACCTCTGCCAGCTCCTCCCTCTCTGATCACAACTCCCGGCTCAGCTCGAGGACGCACTTCAGGCCTCTCGCCTATCATAAGCTGACGAACCAAAGCCTCCAAATCCAGATTTCAGCTGATAGGACGAGGCCGCCCAACTATCAGGGATCTACAAAAGCAATAAGAAAAGCATCAGCAGGTAATTCAAATAATGCTTAAGCAAACATATGAATTGAAATGTGTTTTCTTTCTTTTACAGGTTACCTCAGTCGTGGCAAGAATCATCAGTGGCAAAGCATCCCTCCAGACATCTGGACTTCTATCTCTCTCTCAGCACTGGCAAAGCAGAAGTCTCACCCCTCTGCCTCAAGCACAGCTATACGCTTCTCTATATTCAGAAAGCTGGCCAAAGTGTTCGTCAGATAGCCCTCGTAGTCTAAGGACGTACTGAAAGTCAACTCGGTATCTAGCACAGTATACCTCTCTATCTCAGCTCGTGAGTACTCCTGAGTCCTCTGCACACCAGGAGGAAGACGCCCTGGTATTTTGAAATGGTCAATCCCTAGAGACTGACGAGGCACTCTCTCTCCCAGATACCATTGCCAGCCATTCGGGGACTCTAGCAGAATCCGTCCCCATATCACCTCTCTGCTACGGCTCAAGCAATCAGCACGAAGACGGTCCCACACATGCCACTTAACTTGCAAGAGATTTTATCATCTTCAGAGAAGCAAAGTGGGAATAGAGAAGCTTGAACAAGAAATGTCAAAAAGATTCAGAATCATACCGACTCGCCCTTTGTCTGATCAAGGAATAGGCAAAAATCCTTCAGCTTCCCTTTATGGGCACCTTTGCCACAGCACTCCTGAGCCCATCTCGCTGCTCGAGGAATCATCGCCTCATTGTCATGACTGTTCGCTGGAGCATATATCCCCAGTACTTCATAAGCCCACACCTGCGTGGTTAAGAAAATCATTAATAACAAGAATAGCAATATATGGCATAGTCTCAGATATTCAAAAGCAAAAGGAAAAGCAAAGTTTACCTCCAGAACTCTCCAAAAGCCGCCTAGGCTCGTCCCCTTGCCACGACTCGCGGCACCCAAAAAGTAGTAAAAAGTGCACAAAGCAGCACCTCCAAAGTCTAATCTCTCTATTCTCCCCAAGTCCGCTAGAGCCGGCAACCAACCTAAGTGCACCTCCCCCCGCCTGTTCGAAAATAGGGACACGCCAAAGAGATATAGCAAGTAAGCTCTCACCATCTGAGCAGCCTCCACCTGCGACTCGGGCTTGTGATCCCAAACAGCCACCAAATTATCAAACCTCACCATTGGCTCACCTTCACCAACTTCCCTCCTCAAGTAAAACCTGATCACCGCTCTGTCTCTGTACAACCCGGAATCAAACGGGAT
Source organism: Gaultheria prostrata (assembly GCA_036023075.1). Taxonomy (NCBI): domain Eukaryota; kingdom Viridiplantae; phylum Streptophyta; class Magnoliopsida; order Ericales; family Ericaceae; genus Gaultheria; species Gaultheria prostrata. Next base: position 21,021 of record JAXBDA010003943.1, on the reverse strand, counting down.
CGGCTCGCCACCAACCCTCAAACCAGTAATAGCCGAGAAGTCCAGCAGGGTGATCGTCATCTCTCCAAACCTCAAGTGAAAGGTGTTGCTCGTGTCCCACCAACGATCCACCAAAGCTCTCATCAACTTGTGGTCTAACCGCGTTGGCACCAAAATCCTAATAAAGTCAATGAAGTCTGTGCCTTCCACCATTTCCCTCACTCTCGCCGGCAAAGTCCTGAAATGAGCAAAGGAATCCGACGAACCTCCATAACCAGCAAGAGAGGTGTTCCGCTATTTCAAGGAAAATATAAATTCTCAGGCAACTATAACAAAGGATATGCAATGCAGGTTTTCAAGAGACTACAAAAGCCAAAGTACATAGCAGAGGATTTGTGGGTGGCGAAATGTGAGTCTTCGGGTCACGCAATATAGTGGTCTCAGGGTAGAACAGACACATCGGCGTGTACACCTCACACCTAAGCGGGACAAAGAAGTGGACCCGAGGGACGTATGTCTCTGGGGTAAAAGGAAGCTTGTCTCTCTGCGCTCTCAACACCTCCTCAACAAGGGACACCTGCTTCCCCTCTCCTGCAACCTCTGCCTCTCTCTATCTCTCCTCAAAAGTAACATTTTGAACGTGCCCGGGCGCACTCTCCCCAGTCAAAACTGCTACAAACGATGGGTCCTGCTGAATAGTCCGTGCCAAATCCTCGTCTCTCACTCCGCTAAGTGTATTAGCCAAAGTGGGCCCCCGAGTCTATGAAGAAGCAGAAAACAACGGCAGGTCAGAATCCTCTGTGTCCCTAACACTCTCTACAGGTAACTTCTCCGCACCGAGTGCCTGAGCTAAACCACCAAAAACTCGAGAAACCGGCACTGTGGGTCTAACCTCCTCGCCACCACCCATCTCTTCATCACTACTACTCATATCCCAAGCCTCCTCCACAGTCACCACATCCTTTCCTAAATCAGTGCGGATCACCGGAACGTCAGTCGATGTACGCACCCCATGAACGGGTATCTCTGTCACTCAAGTAGCACTAAAAATATCACCAGGAACTAAACTGACCTGTGAGTCGCTACCCACACCCTCTCCGACAGGCCTCTGATCAACCATAACTTGTATACCACTGATACCCATCTCAATCTCAGAAGTCGACGTACCTATATTTAGAATATCTATCTCCATTGGTCCAGAACCACCCTCGCCAACTTGCATGGCACCACCGTCACCCGCCATGGGCTCATCAGAAACCGAACCCTCATGGGTCACTGTCAGATCAACTCCTGGTCTCTCTGCCGGTGTGGACAAAGGCACATCCTCGCCAGTAAGCGCCGCCACATGTAGCCCCTCACCATTGGGCTCTGCTGATAAGCCCTAAATGTTGTATATATTTGGGCTTATCTCGCTCGTCTTGATCACACACACGTGCATTTTGTGCTTTTATATGATTGATTCTACGCGAGTTGTGTTTTTGATGAGTTTCAGAAAATCGGAGCTAAAAGGGCGTGTCCAAAGCTCCAAATAATCCCCGGTTGTATCCGGATGTAACCAAAGTCCCTCAATGCCATGGAGGACAATCAACGAAGCTTAGAAGTCGATTCAAGGAGCTTTGGAAGGTGCAAGGAAGGCCCGGAACAAAGGAACAAGAAATCTGGAGCTATGAGCCTCGAGGAAATCCGACACACTGATAGTAAAAGGCTCATTTCTCTCAACATACAAAGGCCATGAAGATGAGGTCAATTGGGTTTGAAAGTAGACTCATAGAGCTTTCCAACGGTTCAAGAATCGTGGCATTTCGAGTTTGGACGAAGCCGGGGCGTGCCCGCGAAGTCGGGTAAAAAATCTGCCTGAAGGCATTGGTATCGATACCCCACTAATTGGTATCGATACCAAAGTGCCAGTTTGTGCCAGAAAAAATCCAGCGCATTGGGTATCGATACCCCACTACTTGGTATCGATACCAAGGTGCTACGTGGGAAGAAATGAAGGTTGGTATCGATACCCAGACCCTTGGTATCGATACCAAGTGGTCGGGCAAGCTATTTTGAGCAGCTTTATGACTTATTACTTATGGAAACTTTCACCTTGTTGGATATTTTGTTATTTTTAGGATATTTTGTAAAGGGAGAGAGGGTGGTGTATATATCTATCTCTCCCTCTTTCTCTCCTAGGACTTCTTCCTCCCTAGTTTAGTTTAGCTTTAAGTCAAATTTCCTCCATAGTTGTAAGCTTTCTCTCTCTTCAAGAACTCTAGTAAGCTTTCATGTTTGTTTATTTTCTCATGTTTTAATGTTGTAGCTACTACTTAGATCTCTATATAAATCAAGTTTTTTTTCCACATTTGTCATGTTCTTCATTTCCTTTAACTTTCTAGTCTTATTTCTTACTATGGTGTGTGAGTAGCTTAAATAGGCTAAGTCATGGGGTGATTAACACTCCATGACTCGGGTTTATTCCGTTCCTCTCGATAAAAAGGCATACACCGTTTGTTTATCAAAAATCTAGATTCAATTTTATGTATCAAAATTTAGGTTTGTTAACCTCATTGATCTCACGTGGCCAAGGGTTGATTCGCCTTGGTACGTGTGATGCTTTGGGCGATGTCAATCTAGATGTTTGTATAAATGGCACAAGAATCCTAATCTTTGTGAAACACAATTTCTAGTTAATGGTTTTAAACTCTAAATCTTCCGTTCGGGATCATCTAACGATGTTCCGAGCCGGTTATCGAGAAAGGATCGGATTAGCCTTGGTTGTGGTTTGTTGAAATCCCCTAGACTTGGCCTTGCTTTTAATTTAGTATTTTTAATCAATTCCAAGTCGTTCTCGAAGTCGAGAGAATTCCACCCCAAATCACAAATCAAAGTTTGCCGCTTCAAGGCTAAAACCCTTACGCGCAAGACAATTTTCACGCTTGGTACGTTCGGTCCCTGTGGATTCGACCCGGTACTTCCGGTTACTATGCTACCACCGACTTAGCCCTACGCTTCGGGCGAGCCCGCTATTAAATAACAAAGTCGGGAGCAAAGCATCTGCGATATGAGAACCATGACCAACTTCCACCGTACGGGGTTCTCCACCCCCAATTTGTACCGCACGGTGCTCGGAACCCCTCGAATCAACCGTGGCCGGACCCACTTCACCCGGCGATGGGCCACCGACGACCGATTGGGTAGTTGCTTCCTCTTCCTCATGAACCGACGGTGATGAACTGTCACCAGAAACGACGGGTTGGCCTTGATCATCGCCGGAATTCGCCATGGGTTTTGAGAAATAAGAAATTGGATTGGAATTTTAAAAGAAGGAGAAAGAAATTCGTACAAAGGAGTCGGTTTCACTCTGGGGAATAACCGATTTCAAACCAAAGTGCGAATAAGGGAGAGATTGGCAGTTACGGATCTTGTTGTGGAAAAATCCACTTGTACCGCACGGTACGACCGACTCCACCGCACGGTATAGGTATCTCTCTCTCTCTCCACCGCATGACGTCTCTCTCTCTCTTTCTCTTTTTCCTTTAAACCGTGCAGTACACAATTTTCTTTACCAAAATTACACTTTTTCCCCTTTATTTGTTTATACTTTCAAGAAAACCCACCACATTATTTTTTATTTTTCAAAATCATTAAGCCCTCCACAGCATTAAGTCAATATTTTAAATTTTTTAAAAGGATTTTTAAGCCCTCCACAACATTTATTATCCTTAAATCCTCTACGGTGTTGATTAATTTTCAAAAAAAAGTATTTAAAATCCTCTACGGTATTGATTAAGTTTTGAAAAGTATTTTAAATCCTCTACGGTGTTGATTAGTTTTCAAAACGTATTTTAAATTTTCTACGGTGTTGATTAATTTTCAAAAAATATTTTAAATCCTCTACGGTGTTGATTAATTTTTGAAAAATATTTTAAGCCCTCTATGGCATTGATTAATTTTTGGAAAATATTTTAAGCCCTCTACAACGTTGATTAATTTTCAGAAAATATTTTAGGCCATCTACGGCGTTGATTAATTTTCAGAAAATATTTTAAGCCCTCTAAGGCGTTGATTAATTTTCAAAAAATATTTTAGGCCATCTACGGCGTTGATTAATTTTCAGAAAATATTTTAAGCCCTCTACGGCGTTGATTAATTTTTGAAAAATATTTTAAGCCTTCTACGGCGTTGATTAATTTTCAAAAAAGTATTTTAAATCCTCTCCAGTGTTGGTTAATTTTCGAAAAGTATTTTAAATCCTCTACGTTGTTGATTAATTTTTGAAAATATTTTAAGCCCTCTACGGCGTTGCTTTATTTTCAGACTTTATTTTAAGCCCTCCTTGGCGTTGATAAAATTATTTTAAGCCTTCTACAGCAGTGATGAGTAAATTCTCGTTCACCAAACATCATTCGTTTTTCCCTCGTTGAAAAATGAGGCGTCAACTTTCATGTTGCATGATAGCCCCGAAGAACTACGACTGGTATGATCCCTGCAAACGGGGTACGTAGGAAGCTCTAAGCTCGACCGCATTTTTATTGTTTTGGCACTGTGGTTATTAAATTGGGATGTCTTTTCTCTGGCGTGACTTGCATCAACACAATGGTGACTAAGCCTCGTCAAAGAGTGACAACTGTAGACACCCCAATTTTGATACCCGTGCACGTTTTGAAATCCCCGATAATGAAAAGAATGCTCAAAAATACCTCGGAACTACCTTTTGGATCAAAAGAATCAAAAAGACCAAGAAAAGAACCAAAAAATACCGTACGGTGTACTTTATTCTATCGCACGGTTCAAAAATCCCATTTTTGGCTAGTTCCACCGTGCAGTATACATAGTTGTACCGCACGGTATAACTAAGTACCTCCAATATTATGGCTCGGGCTGTTGAATGGCACTTTCTGGGTAACCACTAAGTCGCTGAAGCGACAACAATCAACAATTTTTGTTGGTTGGTCTAAAGTCTAAACTCCTTTGGGAGCATTGGAAACGAATACATATGAACCTGGAATAAGGATGGTTTAAGTGTACCAGGGTTCTTTTTGAGAGACCGCAGAGGAAGCTGGGTCATGGGCTAAATATGGGCTCAGTATTACACCTTGCCGCTGAATTATAGGCAAAAGGTCGGCTCCAAAAGGGGCTGAATTTTTCGCCTTTACATTGTGGACATTGAATCAGATGCCTTCATAGCTATCAATCTCTTGACATATCATAATTCTCTCATTTTTTGATAACTAGATGTCCGGGCCAACTTGTGCACATCTCGTTAATTCCGGAGCCCTGGAGATAACGGCTGCCCCGTAGTAACCCCAAGATTTTGCTGGCAAGGGGAAATGATTATCATCCTTTGCTAATTTACTATCCAATTGCAGGTTACTCATGGGAAGGTTTCAAGAGGTGAAGTTGAGTCATGTATGCCGTGAAGCTAAAAGACGGCTGATATCCTCGCGGAAGGTGCTCTGATTTCCAATGCTTTGCTTTCGGGTTCCTTTAATTCAATTCCAACTGCTGTTGCTTTTCAATATTATCAAGACTGAAAAAAAAAAAAAGGCTAAATACCCCAGGACTTTATTAGTTGAATTTGAATTCAAGCATGTTTAACCCAGAGAATAAAAAATAAATTAACATGCGGTGGTGAAGTGACTAAAACATTACGTAGTGATAGTACCAAGGACGGACACATGATTTCATTATTGGTTAGGCGATGATTACAAAGATTAATGGGAATATGAAACATGGTATCAATCATGCCGTTACAAATTTAAAAAAGTACTATAAAGAACTTATTATATACTCCTTTTGTCACTTTTTAAGTGATCCGCTTGGGAAACGTGTATTTTGTGGACGTTAAAAAAGGCACTTCCGTAGAACGTTTTTAAATATTTTTTTGCATCAAATTAAAGTACTCAATGAGCACTTTAATTTGGTATAAAAAAATTAAAAAATTATATAGAGAAATATGTTTAGGGGTTTGAAATTGCACGTATTCCCATATGGATCACTTAAAAATGGACGGAGGGAGTATATTTCTTACAAACCTACACATACGATTATAAAAATAGGATCGTGTGTCATTACGTAAATACATGTTGTGCAAAATATAGTGTTTTATCAATGTATAAAATTCAAAATCTAAATTATGTTTGATGCTCTTTCAACATAAAAAAATGCATTCATAATGGAATTTGGATGAGCGGTATTAAGTTTTGAAAGAAATTGGATAAGCGAATTTGTATTATTTTACTAATATTACAAAAAACCTTTAAGAAAAACTACAAGGATCGTTTTATCATTGTGCATCTATATCTTTTTTGAGTAGCAAAATATAAAACCTAGTGCTCTACCACTACATAAAAGTCAAAACCTAAGGGGGTGTTTGGTTCCTTCAATTTTACATTTTTCATTTTTTCACTTTTAGTAGTTTGGCAGGGAACCCAAAAAATGCATTTTGGGTTTTTGAGTTTAGAAAACAAAATATAGTGTTTTATCACTGTGTACAAGTTAAAATCTAAATTATGTTTGATGCTCTTTCAACATAAAAAAATGCGTTCATAATGGAATTTGGATGAGCGGTATTAAGTTTTGAAAGAAAATCGGATAAGCAAATTTGTATTGTTTTACTAATAGTACAAAAAAAAAAAAAAACTTTAAGAAAACTACTAGGATCGTTTTATCATTGTGCATCTATATCTTTTTGAGTGGCAAAATATAATACACGTTCTACCACTACGTAAAAGTCATAACCTTTGGATCCTTCATTTCTCATTTTTTCCCTTTTAGGTGTTTGGCAGAAATCCCAAAAAATACTTTTTCGATTTTTGAGTGTAGAGAACATAAGGCAAAAGTAGGTGGGTGAATTTTTTTGATTTCTCATTTTGATTAACATAAAAACCTATAAAATATATTCTGCATATATCTCCAAAACATTACTTTTATTGGAAAATACAGTCTGCACATATCTTCCAAATACTTTATAGATTCAATAATACATTTTGACCATAATAATTCAAGAAGACAAAAATACAAAAGTAAAAGCAAAATACAAAAAGTAAAAAAATAGACTCCTAAACACAAATTATGTTTGATGCTCAACATATACTCTAAGATGTATTCATACTGGAATTTGGATGAGCGTGTGTTAGGTTTTGAAAGAAAAATGGATGAGCAAATCTTTATTCTACTAATTTTACGGATAAACTATACTGATTATGAAGAAAATACAATATAAAATTTGGATAGGACAGTCGCCTAGTCTTATCCGCCCCGCAGTTTGTCATTGAGCGGTAGCTCGTGAGCACCAAATAATATCTCGACAGTATATTTTCAAATAATAATAAAAAATAAAAAATCTCTCGAGTGCTACGGTCTGCGGGCTCAGTCACCGTAAAGACCAAAAGAAGGGCTAATAAAGAAGGGCTAATTGCTGCCCAGTGGGAATTGGGGCAAAAAATTGCCAATTAATGGAACACTTATTAGGAATTAGATATGAATGAGAAGGAAAAAAATAATTGCACATGCATGAGATGAGAAATAGAGATGGACGTTTTTACCCTTGACCTAAACTATTACTTTGAAAATTACCCAAACCCTTTTAAACACCAGATGACGTTACAAAAGAAGAAACCGTCGACTCATTCACGTCAAAAAATTGAAACCCTTCTCAACTCTCTCTCCCTCTCCATCTCGATCCATCTCAGCTCTCCATCCCGCTCCATCTCGATTGGTCCCTGCTTCTATCTCCCTCTCATTCTATCTCCCACACGATGATTCATGAAAACCCTAAACCTCTAGCTGATAGTTGAAGGGGAATTTCGAATATAGGTTTGGGGAGGTTTAGGGCTTGTTCGACGACGAAGAAGAAGAAGAAGAACAAGGAGAAGAACAGAAGACGCGAACGACAACTTGGGTAAGCAAATCCCCGTCTTAAACCCCTTTTTCTACAAATCTCCTTTGCTTGTACTGGGTTTTTCCATTTTTATTTTTGAGGAGAGTGAAAATCCATACCCTTTAATTGTCTCCTCTAGTGGTGGTGGTTGGATTGGTCCCGAATTAGTTGGTCCATTGAGCCCGATACCAATTTATATTATATGTTTATAAGAAAACCTATAGCATAATGGGTGGGCGGCCTGCTGTGCCTAAGGGTGGTTGTGCCCAAGAAATGGGAACCATCCCGAGTCAAAAAATTTGATTTGAACTCTTCACTATGTAGAGTTTAACGAGTAGAATGATACTATAAAAAATATACTCTATTGAATACCGATAACTTAGTGAACAAACTACATTTTGCCACAATATAATTTTTCGGATATAAATACCCAAAACTGTGGTTCGTTTCTTGAGTTACCAATGTCCAATTGACTTGATTTTTGACAAGTTTGTACTCTCAATCTAGAAGCACCAAAAGTCTTGGCAGATCTCAACTTTGAATTAAATAATCTTTATATGTTTCGAAAGGTCTTTTTTGCTTCAATCACCAGAGTGAAATAGTGCAATGTTTTTATTTAAGAGTGTGATGGTATTACATAAAAGGTGCAATCTAATTAGATTCATGGTGCAATGCTGAGAATCTCCTTCGAAAAAAATTGATTTTGACCACGCATTGGCAACCTCAATTGGACCAACACGAGTGAAATAGTTTTATTCTAGAGTGCGATAGTTTTATTTCAAAGTGCAATAATATTTCATATGAAATGCAATCCAATCCAAATTGATTTAGGGTGCAATGCTGAGAATCTCCTTTCAAAAAGTTTGATTTTTACCACACACTGACAACCCCAGTTGGACTAACATGAGTGTAATGGTTTGATTTCATAGAGCAACAATGTCACATTAAAGGCTTGTTAGGGTGCAATATTGAGAATCCCCATTCAAAAAGGTTGATTTTTACCACACTGGCAAACCCACTTAGATTCACATGGGTACAATATTTTCATATCATAGCGCAATGGTGTTTCATACAAGGTGCAATGTTACTTCATTAAGGGTGCAAGTCTGAGAATCTCCAAACAAAAATGTTGATTTTAACCACACTCTAGCAAGCCCAATTGGATTCACATGGGTGCAATGTTTTCATTTCAGAATGCAATGGTGTTTCATACAAGCTGCAATGTTGCTTCATTAAGAGTGCAATCATGAGAATATCCATTGAAAATCTTTGATTTTGACCACACACTAGCAAACCCATTTATTCTCATTGAGGTGCAACGTTATATTCAAAGGGAGCAATAGAATTTGACTTAAGGTGCAATGGCAATGAAGTTTAAGAAAATGTGCAATGAAGTTTTAAAATGGAGCAATAGATTTACTTCAAGGTGCAATATTTAATTTCACATTTTGTTAAAAGTTTGAAAAAGACAAGAAGCGATCAATCCATCGCTCCCATTCAAGTGCTACATTGGCAAAATAGAGAGCAATACGTTTTGACTCAAGGTGTCATAAGATTTAATAAACGGAGGTAGAGTTAGTTTTTCAAAAGGAAAAGAAAAAGTTGGATTAGACAACAAAATGGCAATCCATCCATTCTCATCGAAGTGCTATGCTATTATAAAAGGGAGCAATAGAATTTAACTCAAGGTGCAATAGTTAGTTTTCCATTTTGTAAAAAAGTTGAATAAGACAACAAACTGTCAGTCCATCTTTCTCATTCTGGTGCTAGTATGGTTAAAGCGAGAGCAAGTCATTTTGTTACAAGGAACGATATACTTCAATAAAAGGAGCAAGCGTTACTTTCTAACTAGAAAAAACATGATAAAGCATAACATAGGCCATATATTAGCAACACCATGCTAAACAAAATAATTATAATTGTTATAAAATATATGTCAATGTCATCTAGAAATCTACTTAAGCATCCAAGAGAAACATGAAACAAAAAGCATGGAAAGAACCATGTTGCAACAGATGGCTGCCAGAAAAATCAGAACAAAAATCACCATCCTGTTACAAGCATATCTACTATTAATCATCTACGAAAAGTTAAATCTTGATTCCAACAAGTAGCCATCCATAAAATATTTTGAATTCCTCGTCAATCTTAAGGAGATTGAAGGCACTTCGGGCACGCCACCCCTCCTCTTTTTCTTTTCTATAGTAGAGATCCTGTGGACGTTTGCACATGTGATTAGAAGATGGAACAAGCGACAACTGCAGAAATGGAAAAATGAATCAAACACACTCAAATTAACTCACCCTTTTATCCCTTGATGCTTTGCCCATCTTACAACTACCTAATTGTCTTGTACACGATCGACTGAAACTCAAAAGCTAATGTTCAGTGACAAATTACGAAGGACCAAGGAGAGAAAACCTGAAGGTACCTGGATTAGATTTCCCCATCTGAAAGATGTTAGACAAAGTAATGTTTGAGAGCATTAGACATGTCAATGTGTTGAAGTAAATGCCAAATAATTTTGAATTGTATAGAGATACAAAAAAATAAGAGACTTATGCAAAACTGCAAAGAGAACGATGGTCGGCAATCCAGACGAAGTGATGAATGAAGAAAAGATGAGCAATGGTCGGTGGGGATGAAGTACTAAATGAATTTTTTCTCTTGTAAAGTGTTGAAGAGGAGATAATCGTTTTGTGTAATTACATCATCGTTATAGAGGTCAAAACCAACGAAAGAGTGAAATCATCACACAGAGAGAGAAAAAGAGTACTTGGAGAAACCTAAACACAATTTTTATGGGTTTTATCACAAAACTTGGAGGCTTAAACTTTGGTTTTGAGTTTGGTATAACATGGGTAGACGAAGATTACAAGGGTGTGAAGATAATGGAGGTGGGTTCTCAAATACTAAAAACTTAAAAGAATTGAAGTAACGGACCTGCGATGCGATGTGATGGAACGATCGACGGAGAGAACTTTGGTGAGGCTGCTGACGTAGCGCAGATTGCCGTCGGTCTGACTAGATGCACAACAGTAGACAAATGAAGAAGAGGAGGAAATGATTGAGAATTTCAGATTTAGGGTTCTTTCCCCTCTCAAATTCTCTCTCCTCTTTTTTTTCTGTAACGTAAAGTGAGGAAGAGAGGGACTGAAGTAAGGGGTGGTTTTCGGAGAATATTTTGAGAGATGGGTATTTCGGTCAACAGCATTTTTGGTCTCATGTATGTGCAATTATTATTTTCCTTTTCATTATAGGAGTAATTTCTGAAAAGTGTCTCATTAAAAGGAAAATATTTTCCCTAAAACCCACTGTCCAGCAATTAGCCCTGAAAAGAAAGTACAGAAAGAAATAAAGAAAGGAAGAAAAGAAGAACAAAGACAAACTGCAAAGACGAGAGAAGTCTTCTCTCTCTCTCTCTCTCACACACACACACACACACACACACACACATTAATATCAGCGTCATCGTCTTTGCAGCCTAGGGTTTCTTCCTTACCTTTCCTCTCCTATTTTCCTCTCTATTCACTACTCGCTCTCTCTCTAATCAGAACTCTGATCTGTCTGAATTAACCTAAGATCGTTGTGCAATTTTGATGGAGGTAAATTCGAATTCTTTTACCAATTAATTGCAAGCTTTGTGTATGCACACACACACACGCACACATGTGCATACACGGGCGTGGTCCTGTTTTGTTTATTTCAGATTATTAGTTCCCTGAAATTGGGCTTATTTTGGGGAATTGTTCACCATTCATTTCTGCCTTTCTGGGTTGGACCTGATTTATCGATTATTCGCTTTCTGGAACTTCGCTCAAGGGGTTTCTTTTCCCAACAAAATGTCTTGTCTTCGCATGTAAATTTAATATTAGTCTTTCTTTCTTTTTTTTCTTTTTTTTTCGTGTTATTTTTTCCGAAAATGGCTGATTCTGGTAAATTGTGCAATTGAACTCTGGGAATTGTATGTTTTCTATTTGGTAAAGCTATGGAAATGGTTTTTGCTTCTGTAAAAATGGATGAGTTGTTCCCTAATTAAGCTCTGCTTGATTTCTTTAGTCTTGAGTGATTGAATGATGTTTTTCAATATTTACAATCCAATCCTATTGTGCGTTGTGAAAGTTTCCCCGTTTTGATGCTTGATTCCCTCCCCTTTTACAGTTACCTATCTTTCTGATACATGGTTTATCTGCGAATTATTTTTTATTACATGCTCGATGTAACAATCAGGTAGAAACCATGCATTAAAAGTAGATTCGCATAGACGCCATGGGAGCAGAATTGCATCGTGCTATGCCATAGTGTTTCAAGACTGCTGAAAAAGCTATTCAATTTATAATCTATTAGATTTCTTTGGACTATATTGTGATAGGTTTGGACTGCTTATTGAGAAAGCTAACATCCTTTGCTTACGAATTTGACATGAGCAAAATGTAAAATTATCTCCGGCTTATAAAACAAATAGTTGTGAATTATCTGAACTTACTAGTTTCTTATGAGAGCAGTACCATGGCATCCATGGTTTTAGATGGACCTGTTTTGGTATTGTACAACTTTTTTGAAATAACTATTGTCTGCGATCTATTACACGGGGCTTGTATGGACTAGCAAATGACGTTACCAAACCAATGTACTACCATTTAAAACACTGTCCTACTGTACACTCCACTGTCACCATTGCTACAGGTCCATCTTTGTCTTATTGTGGCGCATTTAGTTGTTTGGCATCATGTGAATGAATGTTGTAGTGAATTTTGTTCTTCTTATTGAAGGTTGAAAAGATGGAAGACGGTGTCAAGTCCGAGAACCATTTGACGTCCGCTGCAGCTTTTGTGGAAGGTGGAATCCAAGAAGCCTGTGATGATTCTTGCAGCATTTGCCTTGAAGCATTTTGTGAAAGTGAACCGTCGACGGTATACACGTCGGCGATGGTCTTTTTTGCGGGTTGAATTATGTTTCTCCATAATTAACTGTATCTTTCCTCTTGCAGGTGACTTGTTGCAAACACGAATTTCATCTTCAGTGCATTCTTGAATGGTAATCTTCTAATTCTTAGTGCATTCTTGAATGGTAGTCTTGGTTAATATGAATACTGTTTAGGTCGAACGTATGATATTAGAAAACTTATCGTTTGTTAAGATGGTCAGCCATATTTGTTATTTGATTGCGACGGCAGAGGGAGACTAAGGGACTGTTTCATGGATATAAGGAGGGGATACGGGGGTTTCCCGGATGCAAAACACGCACCCATGTGGTCTCCCTCCCTTTTTGATTAGTTGTTTGTTCGTTCGTTCGTTCATCCAGGGCCTTAGATTCTCATATGGGACTTGATACCCCTCAAGAGGAGAGTGGGGTTGGGGTGTGGAGAGATGTATTACCAGGATTCTCTGCTCCGACCCTTTCTTTGGAATCCATTATATTACGTATCGCCACTGCCACATATGGGAATATCTTCATGTAGTGGTCATGAGTAAGCTTGGGCTGCGCAGAACCTATTATCACTTGTTCAGTCGTCTTTGTTTGCCCGAACTGAATTTGGTTGAAAGTTCACGGATGTCCACGGTACTGACGAAACTGTAATGCTTTAGGTGTCAGAGAAGCTCCCAGTGCCCAATGTGTTGGCAACCCATCAGCTTGAAGGATCCCAGCAGGTTATATTCTTTATTCTGCAATTTGTGTTCTTTTGGATTGTCTCTTAATCGCTTGATACTTGATTTCATGAGAGTTGTTAACCTTAGTCTATTGGCAGCCAGGAATTGCTTGACGCTATAGAACAGGAAAAGAGCTTTAGAGCTAATGCACATAGAAATACCACAATATTTCATCATCCGACCCTGGGGGATTTCGAATTACAGCATGTTCGTGATCTACTTATCCTAGATTTTTTTAATGAGTACATATTATGCTCGCTGAATGTATCATTTTGATACTTAGAATCCACTTTTGTGTCACTCTACAGTTACCAGTTGGCGGAACCGATTCTGAACTCGAAGAGCGTATTATTCAGCACTTAGCTGCTGCTGCTGCCATGGGGAGGACCCGGCACATTGCTCGGAGGGAAGGTCAGAGGAATAGATCATCAGCTCAGGGTCGTCCCCATTATCTTGTGTTCTCAACACATGCCAATGGTCCTCCTGTTGCTTCTGTGTCATCTTCCCCAACTCAGAGCATTGAAAGTGAATCAGCTTCTTCAGCAGCAGCAGCTCAGCCAACTTCCCTTATAACTAGAGGAGAAGATTCCACACAAATTGTTCCTCCACCTTCTAGTCAAGCTGATCAGATTTATGCCTCAGCATCTAGATCAAGTGTTCTTGCTTCTAATCACCATGGAACTTCCTCACACAATCAGTATTTACAGTTCTTGACCTTGATTCTATTGTTTTTCTCAGTTAATTACATTCCCAGAAGGTGTTTCTTTTTAGCACAGGGAAAGGGTTTTTACACCTCACCTGTTTTTGTCCTTCAGTTTCTTTTCCTCTGTTTATTTACATTGATCTGATTGATATCACATAGGAGGTCTCCTGCTCCGTCTCCCGCCGACAGTCATGATAAAGCAGGACCATCTGAGTTCCAATCATTTTCAGAATCTCTAAAATCCCGATTTAATACAATGTCAATGAGGTATATAATGTATCTTTGTTATGAACATTGGTTAATCTTTATGTCTACATGTTCATATATTCATGTTTCTCCCCCTTGTTTTTTAAAGATACAAAGAGTCGATTACAAAGAGCACGAAGGGTTGGAAAGAGAGACTTTTCTCCCGCAACCCTAGCACGACGGATCTTGGTTCCGAAGTTAAGGGAGAGGGTAATTCAGGAATTTCTACTGTATCAGGCATGATGGAGCGTCTTGAGATAAGAGACAATAGCAGAATCAACACTGATTCTGGATCAAGTAGTTTGCAGGAAACCAACACTGCTGCTGAATCTATTAGCTTGCATGATGGCTCAGTTCCAGATTCCGCCAACCAGCAGGTTCCTGTGACTGGTGTTAACAATGATTTAAATGAGGGTACACAAACTTCCTGTGCCACAGGATCTGCTGCAAACTAGGTGCTTTTTGAGGAACCTATGCTGAGTTTTCTTTGTTAAAGGTTAGTCTTGACATTAAATTGTTACTGTATCTAGAATTTGCTTGTGGACAGGGGCGGACCTATGGGGGTGCAAGCGGGGGCAGGACCCTGCACACTCCCCAATTATCTCAATATTTCTAATATATTTTTATGTTTTATTTGTAAAAATTATGAAGAAAGGTCCCCTTAAAAGTGTGTAATTAGCATAGAAGGATTATATTTTGTTTTTAATTTATGAATACATGTGATTTGGTTCCCCTGCGCTGAGAATCCTGCGTTGGCCACTGCTTGTGGATTTTGGCGTCTGAACCTCACTGGTTCTATTGGAACAATTTCTCGCTTTTCGTGGCAAGATTCGGAATTTCATTCGCTCTTGGAATTTCAATTTTGTGTCGTGTGTGTTTCTTAGTACCCAAACCCGAGTCTTATGCAACTCATTGACACGGGGCATATGTCGTCTCTGTCTAAAATATCTACCAAAGATCCTAGCATCACAATTCCATATAAAATATCAGTCCACCATAGACCCCCAGCTGGAATATCCCCATTCAGAGGGCGAAGTTCTTGGGTCTAAACATGTATGTCGTTTAAATTAACCAATCGATTGCGTATTTTGTTGACTTCCACTCCTGACTTGATCAGGAAGGGTACCCCTTTTGTTAGGCAAGTGGAGGAAATATTCTTATTTCATGCGAGGGATGGGATTTAATATCCAATGGTCTTATGGTAATCCATGTTCTACTTCCTTTCATATCTGTCACGAGGTTTTGTGTCTGATCAGAAAATATGAAATCCTAGGGCATATTAGACCTCGTGTGGGTTTGGATGAGTTTGGGCTTTCACAAAGACTTGGTATTAAATTCTTGTGTGGCTGAAAGGTCCCCGCAGCTCAGCTTTGCTCCCAATACCTTGTGTTACAAACAATTGTAGCTCAATCTGGGAGGTGTATCAGTTGATGATAAAGTAAATCTACCAGGTAAATGGAATGAGACCTTGAGTAAGAACCATATGGATGTATGAGCTTTGGTTCTTTAGCTGATTATTTTCGTAGCATCGAAACAATAAAGTTTACTGCTGTAAATTGCTTCTCTTGACCTTTTTTTTTTTTAACAGCTCTTGACCTTGTCAGACTTATTTTCGTCGTTCTACCAAACAATGGTCCCTCTTGCGTGCAGACCGACTAATCTTTTCGGGAGTTAATTAGAGTGTAGATATAAATGTGCAATGTGAATATAAAGGCCCCGTTGACTAGCACGTGTAAGTTAGCCTTTTAGATTATAGCTTTTTGGATTATTGGCTTAAAGAAATTAAAATAAGTTGTTTCTGTTTGTCATAGCTTTTTATAAGTTGTAAAGAAGTTTAACATGTTTGCTTGTACAAACTGTCAAATAGCTTAAAATTTCTAGATTGCTGATTGCCCTTAAAACTAAATTTCTAGATTGCCCTTAAAAACTTGACTGGGAATAACTTAATTCACTTTTGGATTCTTTTGTCCATTCATGTTATAAGAACTAAAAATAAGCAAAAAAGCTACAAGTTGGTGCTTAAAATAATCTATTAACAAACACAATTCATTTGCCTTTTTTAAGCAAATAAGCTAAATGAGTTAGATTATGAGTGCTAGCAAACGGGGCCAAATAATTTTTAGATCGGATTATTATGCCTTCTTTTATTGCCAACTTTAGAAGGTTCGCGTCTGTACTTGTGGGGTTGGGGACGGGGGAGAGGCTTGAGACCATGCCCCATTGTGAACTATAGCCTCAACCCGCGTGATATAGTTTGTCCAGCGATAAGTTAAGCTGCCATATTGGGATTCGAAGGCCAGAAACTTGTCTGTGAAATAAACTTGTTAAGTAAATGGATATCAGTCATCATTTAAGAACCATTTTACCCTTGATAGTGGATGGAGGACATTATGAAATATAAAATCTACCCGTCCTGGTGTACTTGGACATTGAATTGTGAAAAATTGAATGCATAGATATATACCTACACCCAAAACCCCTACCCAATTCCATGCAACAAAGGGTTGTATATCATTAAATATGGCACCATTGACGTGTGTGAATAATGGAAACACTGAGGAGGATTGATTGTTGGGCATGCTGTTTCGAGAATAGAAGCTGAGTCTGCTTGTCTGCAGACATTTTATGTGGTCCCCCCCCGTGCGGTGAGTCATAGAATTGAGTTTATTCTTCTGTTCCGTGCCCCTAGAATTACAGAATTTGGCCCTCGTTAAGATACCATTTCTATTCCACAGTTCAAGGAGGCTGATGATCATCCAATAGGATGGTGTCTCAAGTTTCCACCTAACTCTGAAGTTGGCTGATACCTGTTAGGTCGAACATCTGATGGTGGCTTTTTAATATTGGCCGGTATTGTGTTGACAAAACAGGGTTACTGATGTTCTGCTAGACGCTATACCTAAGTTCCAAAATGTTGGATGTAGATATGCCTCGTGATTCCAAAAGTTTTGCCTATTTAATTCCTCCACAGTTTCCTTACGCAGGTAGAAGAGAAATGTGATAGACTAAAAATGGAGAGACTCTATCAAAGCAACATGTTATTATACTTTGTTTTGGTCATTGCTTATGGTTCAACACATTGTAAAATATTCAACTTTATAGAAGCTTATCCCTATTCTAATTGTTGGATTTTACTTGCTATTATTGTTTGTTTTTGATGTTTTAATGTTGCTAAATACCTATGAGAGCTCTTACTTGAGGAAAATTGTTTTTTTGATGGCAGGTAGACTCCCTCTTCAGCTGCATGGATGCGTTCGCTTCTCTCTTTGGCTGGTGGTTATCACTTGTTACATGTAGCGATTGTGATCTCATACGGAATAAATTGGAGTAGAGAGACGCAGAGGCTCTAAATTTGAATATCTAAACTGCGACATCACTATTGAATATAAATCTGTTTATATCTCATAAAGTTATTTGTACACATAGTTACATAATTATATATACCTTTTTTCTGCTTGCTAGGTGAGTAATCGTTCTTCATTACATCTCTTTCGGTTTGATTGATCATCTTCAGAACATTTCTGTTTTCATGAAATTTTGCATGAGAGTAGGGTTTCATTTTCCAGAACATCTGGAGTACAAATATCCATGCTTTGTGCATTTGCTGTTCTGGTTTCAGTAATGTGTCATTCAAGTTGTTAAGGATTCCCTTACAATGCTAGTATATCCAGGTTAGAATTTATTTTTTGCCTGAAGTTTCAGCTGCTACTTGGTTTGGATCTTATTTATACATGGATCTTTGTGCACTTACGCTCAAGTATCCTACACTCATAGCCTTACGTCTGCAATAAAAATGGACGGGATAACAGTCGTAGTATTGGTAGTACTTAGATCGTTTGTCCTAGTATTGGTATTACTTGGACCATTTGTCTTGGTCCTAATTCTGGGTAGAACATTTTATTACGTACTCAATATTTCCAATGGGACTAGTGAACCATCAGATCAGATTGCTTTAGAAAGTGTACTTCCATTGATATCACAGGTTTTAAGAATCTAAAAAAATGACGGTTGGTTGTTTCACCAGTAGTTGGTGGTTTAACCAGAGTGTCAAAAAAAAAAAAAAAAAAAAAAAAAAAAAAAAGTAACTTCACAGTGAACCAAAGTCTTGTAGCCTGACAGTTATCTCTTGGCTCCCTATAAAGGAGATTAGGGTTCGAGCCTAGGTAGAGGTGTTGGGGGTCTCCCTCCACTGATATACATTGAATGGCCCCAAAAAAAAAAAAATTATTTGTTGTAGCGTGCAACAGCCGACAAGTAAAGATCCTTTGGGACTTGATCTCAACCATCGTTAGTTTTGTAGGTTGGAGCCCACAAAATCGCTTAGGCAAATCACACAAATCTTGAAATGCATGCGGGCCATAGGGACAATATCACGATCAGGGTTATCAAATCATCTTGTGTAATAAAACTAAGCAGATAGTAAGAGCTGAAAAGTAAATAAAGTGTTGGACGCAAAATATGTAGAAAAACAGTTAGTCTTCTGAACTACTCAAATATTATTCAGAATGATATTTTGCTTTCTGCTTTTCTTTCTCTCTTTCTCAGTGTACAATCCCTTTTAGATAAGTTCCTTTATATAGCCAAAAGCTACTACCATTTAAGTATCCTATTTAAGGCAACCACTCCTTTCAAGAAGAATGGCCATCCATTATGGTCATCCACAACCATTGTACATGTATCATTTATAACACTCCCCCTTGGATGACCAAAAACTAAAAACGTGCCCCATTAAAACCTTACCAAGGAAAACCCAATGGGAAAAACCTTTGGTGAAGGAAAAAGAGTACATAGTGTGAAAAACTATCTACGAATTGCCTCATTAAAACTTTGCTAAGGAAAACCCAGTGGGACAAAACCTTAGACGAAGGAAAAAGAGTACAATCGTCTATCTTTTAACATCAATTACTCCCCTTCAACTTTGCATGATATGTCTTTGAGTTGACACATCCCAATACCATCAACCAGCTTCTTGAATGTTGCGGTTGGTAATGCCTTAGTGAATAAGGCCAGATTGTCGCTAGAACGTATCTGCTGAACATCAATATCACCACTTTTCTGAAGGTCATGGGTGTAGAAGAATTTTGGTGAAATATGTGTAGTTCTGTCTCCTTTGATATAACCAGCTTTAATCTGCGTGATACATGCGGCATTATCTTCATGTAATATGGTCGGGCTATCTTTGATTGAAGATAATCCACATTTTTCTCGAATGTGTTGTATCATAGATCTTAACCAAACACATTCACGGCTTGCTTCATAGATCGCAATAATTTCAGAGTGATTAGAAGAAGTAGCAGTCAATGTCTGCTTCACAGAACACCACGAAATAGCTGTATCACCACAAGTGAACACATATCCTGTTTGTGACCGGGCTTTGTGTGGATCAGATAAATAACCAGCATCTGCGTATCCGATTAATTGTGACTTTGATCCATTTGAATAGAATAAACCCAAATCAACCCTTCCTCGGAGATAACGAAATATGTGCTTAATTCTTTTCCAATGCCGTTGAGTTAGAGCAGAACTATATCGAGCCAATAAATTGACTGAAAATGCAATATCTGGTCGTGTACAATTTTCCAGGTACATTAGTGCACCGATGGCACTCATATATGGTACTTCTGGACCAAGAATATCCTCTCCCTCTTCTTGAGGACGAAAAAGGGTCTTTGTTCACATCAAGTGATCGAACAATCATAGGAGTACTCAAAGGATGTGCTTTATCCATGTAAAATTGCTTAAGAACCTTTTCTGTATATGTCGATTGATGTACTAGAATACCATTTGGCAAATGCTCGATCTGCATGGCGAGACAAAACTTTGTTTTGCCAAGATCTTTCATTTCAAACTCTTTCTTTAAATATTCGGCGATTTTTATGAGCTCTTCTGGAGTTCCCACGAGATTTAAGTCATTGACATAAACTGCAATAATTGCAAAGCCAGAGTTTGATTTCTTAGTAAAAATACATGGACAAATAGGATCATTTTCGTACCCTTCCTTTAGCAAATAGTCGCTAAGGCGTTTGTACCACATACGACCTGACTGTTTCAAATCATACAAAGATTTTTGTAGCTTAAGAGAGTAAACACTTCGGGGTTTTGAACTGCATGCTTCAGGCATAGTATATCCTTCAGGGACCTTCATGTATATGTCACCATCAAGTGATCCATACAAGTATGCTGTTACAACGTCCATCAGACGCATGTCTAGACATTCTGTTACTACCAAGCTAATAAAAAATTTGAATGTGATAGCATCCATTACGGGAGAGTATGTTTCCTCATAATCAATCCCTGGTCTCTGCGAGAAACCTTGTGCAACAAGTCGTGCTTTGTATCGCACAACTTCATTTTTCTCATTGCGTTTACAAACAAACACCCACTTGTATCCCACAGGTTGTATTCCTTCAGGGGTTAGAACTACAGGTCCAAATACTTCTCTTTTTGTAAGAGAGTTTAATTCTGCTTGAATTGCTCCTTTCCACATTGGCCAATCATTTCTGCGTCGACATTCTTCGACAGTTTGTGGTTCACTTTCATCATTACTTCTAGTAATGTCAAGAGCAACTTTGAAT